>KV417503.1:236317-256525 GCA_001630335.1 Athelia psychrophila | reverse complement strand
ATACGGGAAGCTTGGGCCCGGGTTGGGGAGGGGGTTGCAGGCGCGTGACGTGCGGACCGATCTGCCGGAGCTCTTTACCCTGTAACCGGACTAGTACCGCGGGTACCTACTGTGCGACCACGTGCTCCAGGAGGGGCGGAGGGAGCCCGCCGGTCGCGCCTTGTTCCGGCTCATGCGTCGCATGAAGTCGTCGCACTACGGCTACAAACGCTCGAAGAGACACGCACAGGGGGTTTTCGTTACGAACCGCCCGCTAAGAGGCGACTGACGTCAGCAACGCTAAGACCTAAGACACCACGTATCCACCTGCACCTGCTCGACCAGCTCTGCGGGCTGTTCTATCAGTAGGCGCGCTTTAGCCGCCCCCGCAGCCACAAGCCGTGCGGCATGCGCTTGCTCATGCGGCAGAAGAACTGTAAGCACCTAAGGGGTCGCCCTCCACCCCTCGCCTTCTAGAGCTTCTATTTCCTCAAACACCTATCACTCATAAGGTTCGCCAAGCGACTCCCTCTCGCCCGGTTCTACCGTCTCTTCCTTCGCTCTCTCGGCGTTATTTACTAAGAAGCTATTTGACCTTCCACATATTCTATTCTATCATTGGTATGACATGTTGTTTCCCTAAGAGTATCATTTGGTCCTTTTTATACCAGTATCTGTCTCACTTGCGTGCGCAAGCCAGTTTGAGTTTGGTGTATGTGTAAGAGGAGTCTTTGGAATATAGGCAGGTCGAACGCCTTCATGAGTTAAGAGCGGACGGCGAGAACGTTCGCGGAGAGGAGGAGGAGGAGCAGGCGCAGACGTAGGAGGCGGAAATGAAACCGGAAGGGGCCGCGGAAGCTGCTACCGAACCGTTGCATGAACCTAGACTAGGCAGCTAACCACAACCCTACGTGCAAGAGGACGAGCAGCAGGAGTAACAGTCTGAGGTGTTACCGTCCCCGGACGAACGCGAAGCCCGCCGCGCCGTCCGCGCGGAGGTCGAAGGCGCGCTAGAGGCGGCCTAGGCAGGGGTCGCTTAGTGCGAACCGGGCGAACGAGCCGGCGAGGAGGGCGCGGAACGGGGACGGGAACGGGAAGAGGAGCCGGAGGCGCGACCGGTACTAGGGGACGCTCTAGAAGTGCCCGCTGCCGCACAACTCGTACGAGAGGAGCGGCACGAGGGGCAGCGGGAGCAGCTTTAACTCGCACGCGAAGCGCGCCCACGCGCCGCCCCCCGGGTAGCCATACCTGCAGCGCTCGCGCGGCAGGCTCCCGTGCGCGCGCCTCCTCCGGAGGAGGGCCCGGAACGGGAAGCGCTGCGCGTCGGCCCGCCGGAAGTCGAAGACGAGCCGCCGCTTCTTGGGCTTCCCTAGCAGGCCGCCCTGCAGCCCCACCGGCAGCCGCAGGCTCTTCTACATGCCCAGGCTGTACTACCCGAGCTAAAGCCCTATGCCCATGTCCGAGACGCCCAGGACTACGACCACGCGGCCCCTCCTGCCGGGTTTGCGCCCGTCCACGCTGCTCCACCTGCCGCCCCTGCTGCCCCCCTCCCCGCTCTGCGCCGCGCGCCCGACCCCGGAGGCGCCCCCGCGCCACTTGCGCCCGTACCCATACCCTCTCACGCGCTGGCGCAACTTCAGCCGGCGCCTAACGCTGCCGCTAGCAACGCAACACACCCCGTGGTGACAGCGGCGCGACCGAGACCCGAACGCCCCCCACCCGCCCCGCTCGTGCACGCGCCACTACAGCGCGTCGTGGTACGGGCCCAAAAGTCTAGCGTCCGACGCGACCCAGAACCGGTTACGGCGCGGCAGGAAGCGTCCGGGGAGGAAGCGTCGCGGGAAGCGGCGGCGAAAGGGTCGTCCGCGAAAGCGGAACCCAAACCGAAAGCTGTGGGGGAAACGGTTATGTCAGAACTAAAGTCCGAAACCTAAGACGGACCACGAGGACCACCGGGACCAGAAGCAGCCGCGCCGGAAGCGCAGAAATAACGACTATTGCCGACAGCGGCACAGCGCTTCGCGCGACGCGCAAGCCCCCCGGTAAAAACGATGCAAGCTCACACAAATAAGTTCACAATAAGTTCTTTACTATAGGTTCACAATTAGTTCTTCTCCAGCGCTTTAACTGACTTCAGCGGCGCTCCACCCGCATCCCACATTTCTCACTGAATTACCCCTTTGAGTGCGGTGTCGGGACTCGGCATGTTACTCATGATCAACGAGGCTCAGGGTAACACTAGTCGCTCGCGAATAAGAAGACCTTGACTTCGAATGGCTTCGCGGTCTGGCAAATAAAAGCTTAAAGACTCAGAACTTAGAGCTACCGACAAAGACGTATACATGGAGTGAACTATATGAGGGACCGAGAGTGGAGCGAGAGCAAGGTAGAAGATAAGGTGTTTTTCGTTCATCTCGTCCTGGCCCCCGTGGATTGTCGCGTTTGCTGGTAGGAGTGCAGGGAGCACGTGGTCGAGGCTAGACCGGGGCAGGGATTGTATCTCAAGCTCGCCGAAAGGGCGGAGCGCTTTTGGGTGCTTCAGTCGTGGCGCTGCCGGCGCTGTGGTTTCCGCTTCCAACCCACCCCGCTACAGAAGAATCCCGCGCTCCTACGTCTCCCACAACGTCTTCTCGCCCTCTGCTCTCGCAACTCGCGTACACTCAGCAGGAGCCGAAACGCATAGGATTCTACCGACGACTACTGCTAAGACGTCACGAACGCCTTAACCTCTTCCGCCTTTTCACTGCTCTCCCGCATAGGACGCCACCTTTCACGAAGGACGGGATAACCTCTGGGATAGCAAGAACACCTTTATGGTATGCTCGGTTAATTAGAGAAACGATTTAGTGCGGGGCAGCGAGCTACCGTCAAGAATCGCCGTTATGACCGCTTAACTTGCGGTATTGACTTGTTCTTCCAGACGTGGGAGTTCGAGAGGAACCTGACGCCCGGTGTTTAGCTCAGCGAGTGTCGTTGACGATAAGATTCAGATATCGGCAGGGCTCGTGGAAGGGAAGCTACACACACGTCCGGATACGGTCCTATACGTTTGAAGCAATTGGAGGGTCATTAAGAAACTCGGGCTGTTTGGAGACAGTTTACATAATGTAGAAAGCATGAACAGATGTTAAATAATTAACTGTTCAGGGAAGGTTCCCCTTCGTCTGTGGGCGATGGGCACCGGCACGCGCGTGCTCCCCAAGGCGACGAATGAGACGGTAATGCGTTAATGACAGTCTATGAACCGGGCTGTGTGGGCGCGAATATATCCTGCAGGAGATATGTCCCGATAAGCGCTGATAAGCGGGATCGGTTGGGGACCGGGGTCGTAGTTTGTACAATTACGCAGACCACATTATTTTACAATCTACTCTATTTGCGAATATGATGATTTTAATGTATGCCCGTGTGGACTTTCTTATCATGGGAGATTGGTTCTCCTTCAGCGTCCCGTTACTTGGCATGCGCGATGAAGACCGATGTGACATCCGTCGAAATTCACTTGGGAAATGCAGCCAAACTTGAGCGGATACCAAACCGGACTAGTGCCCAGTTCGTGATGTGCGATACAATACTTAGAACCAACTTTCTAGAAATATGAATATGTTACGGGCAGCTTAGACAAGTTTGACCGCATGTGCAGAGGTATACATTTGATTTAGATGAGTCATCGGACACTACTACGTCCGAGGCGGTGTATCAAAATGGCACTGATGAGCGCTATTCAAAATGGCAATGCTGACTGCTGATGACTTGCGCTTTATTGCGCTTATTTCAGCTTACTCGGCGCCGATCGGGGTCTGATTCCACTGCGAAGGGAGGGTCCTGAAAACTTTATAAACTTCCACCCTCGGGGTAGTTTGAAGACATCAGTTTCGCACCCCAACCCCACCTCACCACATCTCATCATGCAATTCCTCTCCATCGCTCTCGTTCTCCCCTTATTTCTCGCTCGCCAAGTCGTGGCCATCTGCCCCGGTTACAATTATGGCATTGGCCACTTGAAATCCGAAGGAAATGGTATCAACCGCTGTAAGTAGTGATGCGAGCTCTCTTGATTGCTAGCTAAATCTAATGTCACATCACATCCAGGGAACGTATACGATGGCAGGTTAGTATCGGGCTCACCATTTGAACCAATTGAAGTGAAATTGACTGGATTATGGAAATACTGATGATAGCTGCAACGTTGTCGATGGATTGACAACCACCAAGAATCCGTGTGATGTGGGCATCTTCAGTTGCAGTGGGAATCCTGTTATTTTCACTGGATACACAAACACGTTCACCAAACTCAAGTAAGCGGCCACATGTCACTGCTGTCATATGTCCTGAGCTGACTCGCTTTAATCGATAGATATGCCTGTCGCACGGACCCCAACTCTGGTTCATGCGGGGGCGATGCTGTCTCTGTTTGCGTACGTGATTTACTCGCTCGAATGGCTGGTGCATGCTTCACTAATGACTGCATGTCAATTTAGTGCCGCAATGACGGCAACTGAGAATTTCTGGGGAGGATATGAACTCGGCGATTGTATGTATTTAGCTACCTTGGCCATGCCATGTGCCCAGAGAGCTTTGCCATGCGCTAATGCTATACCATTGAGAGGTTGGTATACTTTGAATGAGAATAAGGAGACAAAAGGAACGCTGACCGCCTTGGGAACTAAAGTCGAACCTCGGTGGCTGTGATTTCCTAAAAAGGAAGCACAATGAGGAGTTCCGCGGCGCCTTACTAAGCTTACATGTTGAAAAGGCGTGTACATCAATCTCCAGCTCAATGACCTTAATGATAATCTCCCTAACGCTAGGATACGTACCCATGCCTCAAGACTTACCGTGCTCGCCCCCTCCGACAGTGTCTCGTCCTGTGCTGCAAACCCGACGCGGTGCAGTGAGGATTTTACCACCAGTCCAACGCCTTGTGCCCGCCTTCACTCGATCTCCGTGACCTGTACAAGGAACGCTCGACGAGTATGGCTCGGCAAGGGCGCTGGCAGACTCACACCCACAGCTCTACATAAGCGTGCCCGAAGCTGCTCACGTCGCGCGTCGTAATTATATACGCGTGCATGCCCTCGCGATTCGGCTGCGCGTTCGAATCCACCGTGCCCCATTCAATCTCCCCGCCTCAACATCATACGCGCTTCGAACCCGCATCTTCCCAATCCCATTCCTCTTCATCTTTACACCCATCCGCATACAGCACGCCCTCCACCTCCCCAACCACCCTGCATGCACGTACTCGTGGTCAACAAAAGTGACCGGGATTTTACTGTGGCCGGTGCCAGAAGTTGAAGGATTGCCAGCACCAAAGTGCACAAAATGCTTAGATATTTGTTGGTGGTGTTCATCAGGTGCTATACATCCTGAATATCAAATTTCACAATTTTAAATGGTCCACAGGGTATGTTATACACAATTTAAATGGCCACCGCCACAAAAATCCCGGTCACTTTTGTTGACCACGAGTATATGGTCTCCCCAATACCCAATCCGCGTGTTGGATCCAAGTGCCCGAGGAAAGACGCAAGCACATTGAGGCCTTCAATGCGTTCTCCGGCTTCGTCTCTGGCCTCAAGGGCCAGCCTGTTGACACTGAGTGGCTCGGCGGGAAGCTCGGGGTGGACAATAAAGAGACCATCCTTGACGCGCTTAAGGACACCACGGACTGGATCGACGAGTCTGGCGCGGCCGCAAACATCTGCACGGGTGTGTTTCTCGAGGCAACGAATGAGATGTTCGTGACAGTCTATAAATTAGGCTGTGTGCGTGCGAATATATCGAGTCCGTACGAGGTGCCTGTAGGTCCTGCTGCAAGAGACATCTTCCGATAAGGGTGACCCTCGGTTGGGGTCGTACTTTGCATAATTGCACAAAGACCACATTATTTTTGCGATCCACTCTATCTACGAATATGATGCTGTTAAATTATGTCCGTGTGGACTTTCTTTTTATGGGAGATTAGTTCTCTTCCAGCATTTCTACTTGGCGGACATTGACCGATGGGTGGCTTTCGAGCGCTCGAGACGATCAGAGAAAGATAGAGAAAGCACAGGTCCCCGAGCTTCTGATCAATTTATCGAACACAGCTGATGATATTTAGCATATGGAGGCTGGGGTTTTTAATTTAAACCAGTGAATCAGCAGGAATCAGTCGCGCTGGTTTTCATTTTTGCTCGTAGCGAATTTGAAATTCACTCCGTGGGGAATACAGCACCGGACAAGGATATCAGGAGTTCACGCAGGTTCGATCGAAGCTCTAGGTGGAGGGGCATCTCAGCGAAGACGCGAAAATGTTGGCCTCTGGAAAAGGAAATGTAAACTGCCATCAAATGTACAGCCGTGCAAGATCGTAAACTCGTGAACTGAGAAATGAGATACCTGCTGCGGTGTAGAACATCAAAATGGCAATGCTGAGCGCTGTTGAATTTCAAAAGGGCAATACGCAGTGCTGATTCCGCTTTGGTTGCGCTTACTGCAGCGTACTCGGCGCCGATCGGGGTCTGATCCCACTGCAAAGGGAGGGTCCTGAAAACTTTATAAACTGACACCTTCGGGATGGTTTCAAGAGTCATCAGCTTCGCACCCCGCTTCTACTTCACCACATCTCATCATGCAATTCTTCTCCATCGCTCTCGTTCTCCCCTTCTTGCTCGCCAGCCAAGTCGTTGCCATCTGCCCTGGTTACAATTATGGCATTGGCAACGTGAAATCCGAAGGAAATGGTGTTAACCGCTGTAAGTAATGATGCGAGCTCTCATAATTGCTAGCTCAATCTAATGGCACATTACATCCAGGGAACGTATACGACGACAGGTTAATATCGGGCTCATTATTTGAATCGATTGAAATGAAATTGACTGGATTACGGCAACACTGATGATAGCTGCAATGTCGTCGATGGATTGACAACCAACCAGAATCCGTGCAATGAAGGCATTTTCAGTTGCAGCCCCCCTCCTATTATTTTCAATGGATACAAAAACTCGTTCACCGGACTTAAGTAAGCAGCCACATGTTACTGCTGCTATAGGTCCTGAGCTGACTCGCTTTAATCGATAGGTATGCCTGTCGCACGGACCCCAACTCTGGTTCATGCGGTGGCGATACTATCTCTGTTTGCGTACGTGATTTCATTGCTCGAATGGCCGGCGCGGGCTTCACTAATGACTGCATACAAATTTAGTGCCGCAACGATGGCAATTGAGAATATCTGGGGATGATATAAACTCAATGATTGCATGTATTGTAGCTACCATTCAAGTTTTCAAACTTTATTGTGCGACCATGTTGGGTCCATGCTTTTGGAACAAACTGCAGATGAAAAATCATGTGCCACGTATCGGCAGATTGTGCATATGCTAATGCTGTACCCTTCAGAGGTCATTGCATTTTGAATGAGAACAAGAAGACAAAAGGACCGCTGACCGCCTTGGGAACCAAAATCGAACCTCGGTGGCTGTGATTTCCTAAAAAGGAAGCACAATGAATACCGCCGCTTCATTGTATGGACAGTCACATTGTAGCTGAGGTCCGCGCTGATACGCTGTTGAATTGCTCTTTGAAGGCAACGGTCCTAAAACAATGGCTACTCTCAACTCTCCTCCCAACCACCACCATGTCTGTCTACTATCACCATCCAACAGCTAGCACAAGCAGCACATCTTCTGACCAATCACACCGACCACTGCGCTCAAAGTTTCGCGAGCATGGCATGTCTATCCAAGTGCCACCTCCTCCAGTTGATCTGGAAGAAATCCAGCTAGAGAGATCAAGATTCTCGCCAGAGTCCCCTCCTCCTCCTTTCAGAATGCTGTCTAACCTGCGAGGCAGCGTCGACAAGAAGGAAAAGTTCAAGGAGCGCGATCTCGAGGCTGGGTATACCATTCCTGCTGCCGCACCGCGGTCAGGATGGCTCACGCGCTTTCTATTCGATGCGCGCACGCTCTTTGGCTTTCAGGATGAACAGGGCCGTCTGAACGCCAAGGATAGTTTCGCCATGCCGATGCAGGACCTCCCTGTGTGGCCGCCTCTGCACATAGCGAAGCACCCGCAACCTCATCCTGCAGAGCTGCGAAAGGAGGAGAAGAGAGGACGGAGAAATCGGAGCTTAATCATACTCCTCATTATCATTATCCTTCTCCTCGCCAGTGCATCCACATTCTCCCTTGTCCGCGTCCTCTCCCCCCGTTCCTCGTCTACTTCATCCACCTCCACCTCCGCAACACAACGCGATATATCCGCCTGCCTTTCCCAATACACTCTCAATGCCCCCATCGCCCCCACCTCCTTCCCATGCTCTACCTGTGCCCCGCTCTTCTCCCCCGCCCCCACATCCCCCGCACTTTCGACCGCCGACAACTCGACCGCGAGCGCCCTCCTCCAGTTTTGTGCGCTCGCTGACATATTCGCAGCCGCATCTACCTCCGCCCAAGCCAACCTCACTAATCCGGGCGGCTGGCTCACGGACACGAACTTCTGCAGCTGGGCTGGCGTGGGCTGCTCCAGCACAGCGGGTACGGGTGTTGTCACATCGCTGCAGTTGACCACTCCCGGTATCCCGTCCGTCCTGAGCGAAAGCATCGGCCAGCTCGCGGCGCTTGAAACATTCGCGCTGGCTGGGTCTGGGTCTTTGCCTGCTGGACCGCTCCCATCATCGTTTGCGGGGCTTGTCGGGATCAAGACGCTGAACATACAAGACACGAGCTTGACGTGGAATGATACTACAGGCGTTACGGATATGCATGGGCTGCAAGAAGTGGTCCTGATGCAAAATGCCAAAATCAATGCGCTGCCCACTGGGCTATCGAGTAGTTCTGTCCAGAGCATGTGAGTATTTGCTTCTTCCACCTTCTTACGGTGTATGATCTGACCGTGTTTTCTAGAGTAATAAACAATCAGCCCATCTCATCGACGACGCTTTCCGATATCGCGAATAGCGCATCCCTCCAAGTGTCCCTCCAACTTCTGTAAGTACTCTTTGCCCGTCTCCCCCCTTCCCTAAATACTTACCAAGCTCCTTTAGCGACCTCTCCTCTACACCATTAAACACCACCCTCCCATCCCTAGCCTCATTTCACGCACTCACCGAGCTGCACCTCGACAACACGGGCCTTGAAGGCCCCCTCCCCGGCGCAGGCGGGTTTCCCCCGAGCCTGACGGTGCTCTCGATGACCGGAAACACCGGACTTGCTACAAGCGACGGCATCGGTGGTGTTTGCGTCTACGCTGCGAGCAGCAGCGCGCTGCAGACGTGTACGCTGGGCGGCACGGGGCTCAGCGCGCCCTCGGGCCGGTGCGGCGTGTGCACGTTCTGAGACCTGAGCGCGCGCACAGTTCAGTTTCTCGAATCTGACAACTGCCCCTCCCTTGGTCGGCTGTTTGGTGGTTATCTACTTTGATTTTCTTTCATGTGTGTGAACGCGGGGTTGTTCGCGATTCCTTTTCATCTATTCTCATGCGCAGCGGTCTGGACAATTGTAGCCTATACGCGTCACAGTCTCCATGTTTTACAGAATGACACCCATACCCATCAATTTACGACCCCCCACGACTTTGTATACATCTACTCGCACCATGTATCGATAGCTATATTTTATTACTTATTTCATTTCGTTGCAGTAATTAGACAGTGATGAATATCTACTGTACTGCGTTTCTCCTCAGCTACCCAATCGAAATCTACGCGGATACGAATATGTTATGCTGGTGAAGCCCTAGAACCATCTGACAGGCCCGGAAAAATAGACATTCTGCTCTAATTATAATGTGGCAACACAAGCCAGAGTCCGGACTGTATTTACCGTGCCATATCTGCGGGCCGAACTCGAAGATCAATGACTATCTGGATGTCTGCGTCTAATAGAAATAATTCAATTAGCCTTCCATGCTACCGTGGTTGATTACTCGGCTTCATGGTTTTTTTCCGCGTTCCTCAGGGTGCATCTGGGCTCGGGCTCGTCCCCGTCGGGTCATCTCCAATGTAATTTAATGTAATTTATCTAATTTCAGTTCGGCGCACTATGTAGTTATAGAAAGGAAACATGAGGTCCGTGGGTAGTTTGCAGATTTATTTAGCACGGATATAGGAGCGTGCGTTTCGGACCTCACCCCAAATAAAACCCTTACCACCACCCGCTGATCTCTTGCAGCGAAAATCTCTTCCAGGCGTTTGAACAGCAGCAGAGCACAGTGCTGTCGGTCCTCGTTGAATCGGGGCAGTAGTGGTTTGTTTCGGTCACGGCGCCATCCGGTTCAGGTTTGAGGTTAATAATGCGAGCTGCTTTGGTGCGCTTAATTACTGCGTATCGATAGAGGGTGGTCGTTGTTTGTCTGGCAAGAGTGGGAGATGGGGGAGAGCAGATGCTGGTGGTGGTGAGGTCCGGTTTATTTGGTTCAGAAAGAAAGTGCAATAACACTGCTCCCGCAGCGCATCCCGACTAACCAATCACGCCCTACGCCAAATGAACCAACTGTCGCAGGCCGGGTGGATTGAGGATGAAATCAAGTTGTTAATTACAAGTCCGTGGGATATATGCCGCCTCGGCTGATGGCTGGTTGATAATAGAAAACAAACAATGGTGCGTGGCAATAATAATGCAGAGCTACATTAATGAAGTAACTGTCCGATATATAGTGAGAGATATCCATGATATGATCAGTAGTGATCTTCGAGTGAGAGATCTTGAAGCAGCGCTCAAGGCAATGCCACGAATAGCGGCATCAACACCTGCAAGTTGGGAGTGCCCACACCTGTGACGGGATCCCATCCCTTTGCGGTGGCGAATCCTTTCGTCCCACACCCGGGGTTGCTTCCCGAGACGATATCGTTGAACCCGGCCTTGAAAGAGTCAGAGTATATGATCGGGTTCAAGAACCCAATCGGCTTCTTTCCGGCCGCCAAACGTGCATCGTTGACGAGGGTAATCAAGGACCCGACAACGGGCGAGGACGCGGATGTACCGAATATAGGCTGGAAGCTGCCTGTGACGGCCGTGTCGTAGAACGCCCCGTTGGCGGAAAGGTCTGGGTACCCGCGCGAGGACCCGGAGTTGTTGTACACAGAGCCGGAGTAGGGGGGTGGGGTGGAAGAAAGGTACCCCTTGACGGCGGCGGCTTGGTAGCTGGGCATGGCGAAGTGGTCGGAGAAGCCACCACCGGATTGGATGACGTGCTCACATGCCACTTCGGCGTCGTTGATAGTCGAGCCGCTCACCATCTGCGTCGCTCCAACCGCTGTAACGTAGGGGCACGATACGGGGAATTGAGGGCTGTGGGGGCGGTGATGGATCAGTCGCCGCAAGTCAAGAAAAATACAAATGAACGTACTTGAATCTCTTGGCTGTTGCGCTTTCAGTCTTCCTATCTTTCTCGATGCAGCCATCGGGGCCCGCAACACCGGTATCGCCGGACGAGTAGAGAATGGACGTGCCCATCATACCCAGCTTCGCGTACTCGGTACACTGCCGTGCCATATATTTCGCGGTGCTCTCGACCTCCGGGCCACCCCATGACATGGACACGACATACGGGGGGCTCACTATACCGCAAGACTGCTTGCTCTTTGGGAGGGTCGAATCGCCCTGGGAGCTCTCATCGCCACCCTCGAACGTGCAGAAGGAGCCGTCGACGGCGTCCAACCAGTCGTCGAAACCGCCGTTGCCGACTTCCAGGAGGGTGACCTTGAGAGGGGCCACAAGAGCGGAGGCATATTGGATGTCGAGGTCGGACTCGACGTGGTCAACGGAGGAGTTTTTAACGATCTTGCCACCGTCGATGGCGACGAGTGTGGGGCGGGAGCCTACGAGAGCCGGTGCATATTTCCTATTGTGTTCATAAGATATCTGCGACGCATGTATACACATATAAATGTGTGGCTCACTTGTAAAACAGGTCAAGATCCGTTGCCTTGTAAGAGTCATCCTGCAATTCCGCTGTGCAGATAATGGTCAGTAACATAGTCGCAAGACACCATGATTACTCACGAATCCCATATGAATTGATCTTAGTCTGTGTGGGGATGTAGTTGACCTTGTACAACGCACGCAAACAATCGAGGGTGATCAATGTGCTGCACCCAGCCAGAGGATCCTTGCCAGCCGACGTGGTTGCTATATTGCTGGAGGGTCTGGCGTGCTGTGTTCCAAGGTGCATGTGGGCCACAGACCTCTTCGCGTTGTTTCCCGATGCTGCCCAGGCAGGGGGTTTGTGTTTGAAATGAACCGACGGCCGGATCAGGTCGATATGCTCGCTGACATGTGCGGGGACGGAGTACGAGTGACAGCCGACCTGTTCCGCGCCGGTCTCGGCGTGCACGTACAAATGATACTCGGTGTTCAGCAAATCCTCGACTTCGGCCGTCGTGGCGTTCACCTCGACCCACGCCTGGTTGTGTGTCAATCGCACACGTTCCTTCGTGATCCCCACCGACCGTAACCAATCAAGAACGGATTCTAGCGCGTCTTTGCTGGGCGCAAACGCGTCGTTGACTTCAGCAGCCGACATGTGCTTTCCAAAGGTCGGTGAGTCCGGGTGCGAGATTGCCGTGAGCATCTCGTCAACCAAGTGGAGGTTTTGCTGGCTGAGGCCAAATCGCATAGGAAGGACATGGCTAGGCTGGAGACGGCCAGCGTTGATCCAGTCGACAGGCTCTACGGCGCGTTTCTCGTGAATGGCATGGTTCGAGCGTTGGGAGGGTGCTGCCAGCGTGAGGCCGACCAGCGCCAGAATGGAGGGCAGAGATGAAGTAAACATCTCTGAAAAGGTATGGGGGGGAAATAAGATAAACCAGCATCTTGGTCGTCGCCCTGTCAGTGGTTTTGTATTCCGGGACAACAATATCAGCGCCTAAGCTGTAGCAGCATGCCCATTGCCATCGTGACTGATCTTGAAAAAGCTGTGCTGTGATTTGTATAAATGTTTCGGGAATCGAACCACCGCCACCTCCTGGACTCACTGGCCCTCCGTGCATCATCATCCATCTTATGCAAATGGTATTCAAGCTGGCACATATCTACAACGTGGAAAGCTCCTGCCTTTTACCACCGTCACCAGCCAACACGAAGCATTCATCGTTGAGAAGCCATCATGCCCAGTGCCTTCCATTTGTGACTTGTCTGCCGTAAGGATATCATTATTCCATTGCCATCCCACGGTCACCAACGCCGATCTTGCGTAGCCTTGGCCCTTGCGCCGACCTTGCGCCGACCTCTGATTTTAAGAGGCAGTTCGAAGTTCAAATCTACGAGAGGCTCGCGCTAGAATGGCCCTTGTAAATTTTGTTTGTTATGCATATGCCTAAATTGTGGGTTTTCAAAAATATCATACACCCGTTCATCTAAGTCGTCCGCTACCGCTTCAACTATTCTTACTTGCACTTAGAGATCGGCAGCGTCTCCGCCCTCAAGCCAGCAAGGAGTGGATACAAACACAACACTATTAATATAAATGCACCTAGGTGATACATGTGGATATAGTGGACGTTCAATAAAGATAACAGCAAGGAACGCGGAGCTGCATAATATATCTGGGCCTCCCTCATGTCACCAGTACTGCCAATGGAGCGGATTTTTCCATCGACAAGTCTCCGACATGTATCAGCTTCCCTGTTTGGACGCGTATTTCCCGAGCCGGCTGGGTGATGCAAGAAGACTTGGATTCCGATAATCGATGCGCGCAGGCACATTAGGCAACTTCATATCGTGCAGCATGACTTCTGCTTCAATGGGTCCCGGTTCCGTAGGGTGGGGTGTGGCTTCAGCTTCGACGGGCTGTAAGGCGCTGTCGATTGGGGAGCCCGCTTGCTCGCCGAAGAGGGAGACAATTAGATTATCTAGAGCGTCTCTGCGTGGGGGTTGCAGTGGATGGTTGGGTCTAATTCGGTTTCCCTCCTTGATCGCGCGACTGGATTCGTCCCCGCTCTCCCCAATTTTGACAGTGGGTCCGGTGCCGTTTGATGTCAATGCTCGAAATGAAGCATAAGACTCTTGAGATTTAATCTTGAGCATGACGTGTGCGGGGGGGTGTATGGGTATGGGCAATGCTTCACACCCCGCACAATGGTCATAATCAGGACATTTTGCGCACTTGTAACGCACGCCCAGGACCGGTTTCTTGCAATTATCACAAATCGCATGATGTACTTCAAGTTCGGCGGGAAGTGAGCGGGTCTGCAGGCGCGAATGAGTATTGATATGCCTGATAGCAGAATTAGGACAAGACGTACTATGCGGTCTGATGGATCCCGGATTATGATGAAGCTATGGCCGGGGTGGTTTTCTTCGGTGAGATTGAAGCATGCAGAGCACGTATCGTAATCTTAAACAGGGAAGGTGAGTAACTCGCTCTTACCAAGAAATTACTTAAAAAGCGTACCTGGACAGTCTAAGCACTTGTATCGCTCCCCGCGGATAGGATAGGTGCTGCACATGTTACATCGTGCATCGTGCTTACGATTGACAGGAGTAGATGGCGATGTTGACCTCGGGGGTTGGTCAACGACCTCTGCTCGGAGCTTGGTGATGCAGCCGATGCGTGTTCGACACATGGGGCATCGCTTAGGATTAAAGCTATGGACGCAACTGACAGAAAGAGTGAGAAATTCAGCGGGATGCGGATAAAATTAGAGGGCTCAACGATGAGAACTTACGATCCGCAAAAAATATGACCACACTGGATAGCATGCGGAGTTCTATCCACGCTGTTGTTGCTGAATTCCTCCATACATATATCACAGCAGCTTGAAGGCTGCAGATCCAGCATGTTGGGATGCTCGGCTTAGTCCGTTTGAAAAGTGGTTCGCGGGTAGTATGTGGTGCCAGACTCGGTTGAGACGTCAACAATTTGGAGGGGTATTTGGAGAGACGAAGATGTTTGCTGAAGACAAGTTGGGGTGGCGTATCCAACTTTTAAGTACTATTTCATTAGGGCGAGCACGATGCTTTCCTCCTGTGCTCCGGCGCGGGTGCGTCAAAAGTGAGGCTGATACTTACTGACTCAACCTTCCGAGAGTCGCACATTGCGCGCTCGCTTAGGGACCAGTGTGGTTCAACCCTAGGGACATGGGTGCGCGAGTAGCAATCAGACATTAGTCCATATAAAGTGGGGTGCTGTATCTTCGCAGAAGACGGTGTCCTTTGGTGGTCAGAAGCGGTGCTGCCTGAGGCTCGAGCGGGAGAAGGAACGGAGGATGCCTCGGACTCCGGAGTTTGCTCGGAGTCACTTTTTAGGGCGGCAGCTCGGAAGTAATAGGTCGGGCATTTCGCTTCTTTGCTGTCCACCACCACACCGCAGTACGACAAAACTGAACCACACCACGATTTCGCCATCGCACAACGTCAAGTACCCCAGGCTCGCAATATATCAAGCCAGCAGCATCTCAAGACCCATTGGCAATTCAGTCTGCGAAAAAAGACTTAAAACTCGCTGAAATCGGGCTATCGCCTTCGGAAAAAAAAAAAAAAAAAAGTCGCAAACGCGCATCATCTCCATCCCCCTCCACTCCGCACCTCGAGTGCCTGTGGGACGTCCCCTCCAACCCTCCTTCTCGTCGGGATTAGGCCATCGCCTTCCTACCAAAAAAAAAGAGAAACGCGCGCGCAGATACCCGCCTTCCCCCCCTTTCCCTTCCGTACGCGCGCACCCCTTGGTGTCCCCCTCCCCCCCTTTTTTTGTTGTTGTGTGCAATACGCATCTCTATCTTCGAGGGTATTCCGTATCCTCACGGCCTTCTTCCACCCCGTGCTCCAGAGCGCAATTTTTTTGTTTCCCTCTGCAGAGTACCTATCCTACTGCGCCAATAAAAATAAGAATTCAAAAACCCCGTGCCCCCAATCCACATTCGCATTCGCCAGAGCAGCACACTCGGGGCAAGACCTACCTATCTGCCAAAAAAACAAAGCCCGTCTCGTGCAGGACCTGTGTGACATTGTACGGCCTGCCTGTGTTATATATATATATATTATACAAACCCTTGATCGCATAATTGCTTTCTGCCGCATTCTGGCTGTGCTGCCCCGTACCTCTTCGCTCGCTGTTATCGCCGAAACTCTAAAATCCGTGAGACACTGCTCAGCTGAACACATGCAGCAGGGTGGATCACCCATCACCACGACTGCACCAATCTACCGTTTCTACCTGCCAAAAATGTCTACGGAAAATTCCATCGAAGACGCCAGCAGCTACGACCCTGACGTGGCCGCCTACGTGCCTCTGGCGCCTATCTCGCTGCTGGGCGAGAGCCCTACTACGGCATCCCCCCAGGCGGAACCCTCCGAAACCGCCGTGGCAGACTTGTTGGCCCCGAGACGTGCAACGCGCTCGGCCGTGCCGGAGGCTGGCAAAACCTTGACAGGGGGCGACACGGAAATGGCCCTCGAGCCTCCAGTGTCCTCTACGGACAAGTCGGTACGCAGTATGTGTGGCCAATCGGCGGCTTCGTTTCGGAAACTGACGGCCCTACAGCCAAGAAAATCCAAAGCCAAAACGACTACAAGAGTCCAGAGCCCTCGGAAGCCTTCCGCCAAGGATGCCTTGCCCGATCTCACTGTCCAGTCGTCTCCCCTTGCCCCGCCGGTCAGAACAGCCAAGGCCGTGGTCGCAATCCCCTCTCCCATCCAAATCGCCACCAGTAAAGAACTCGCCAAGCTCCTGCTACAACAGACCTCGCTCGGGGTAAAGTTAGCCGCGGTCACCGACTCAGTCTCTGCGCTTCAGAAGGGTGGCGACGTCGACGATGACATGCGCGGCGAAATGCGTAGGCTCGAATATCTCATCATCGACAACGCCAAGGTGCAGGAATCGAGGAATATCGATGCCGGGTTGGAAGTCGAAGGGTTGGGCCAGAGAATTTCGGAGACGCATGACTGGTTGGCGGGAAAGCAGCGGGCGCTGCAGGACGGTGTGAATACCACGCGAGAGAAGGTCAACGAGGTCTGCGGCTCGCGGGCCACCTCGGACCAAAGTCTTGCCTCCCTGCGCATGGAGGTCTTAGCCTCCCAGACCAAGATCAGGGAGATGGATGCTGTGCTCGCGCGCTCAGTGGCTGACTACGCCCAGACCCAGGCGGTGCTCGTGACCACACGCTCTGATATCGAGGGTCTCCAGGTGAACATGAGGCTTCATGCCCGCGCACAGATGCTCGACTCGCAGCTCAAGGGCTTACAGTCCTCGTCTGAGACCAGCTCGAACGCCACCCCCACTGCCGCCGCCACCACTCCTACTGCATCCCTCGTACCCACCCCCGCGTTGCACGCCGCTGTGCAGCCCGCCCTCCCCAACCGCCCGGCTACCCCGCCTAGCCATTCAACGCAAGCGTCCCGAGGGAACTACCGTGGTCCGGGCCATGCATATGTCCCCCGAAACAATCACCGCGCTCAGAACAGCGCTCAGAACAGCGCTCAGAACAGCGCTCAGAACAGCGCTCAAAATGGCTGACAACTCATACTAGACGCTCTAGCCTCTCAAACGAGCTCTCAGTTAGCTCCTCCCTGAACATTCTAGCTACCACCCTAGGTGGTTCGTTCCATGCTCCAACCCTCCACCATTATCGTCTAGTTCTACCATCTCTCCAAGTCTATTGCTAGCGTCTGATCAGTTCGTTCAATCTCCTCGAGCCCCGAGTATTGGACAACTTCTCCTCGAACATCCAACCTATATCGCTCCTTCAGATTCGACTAACTGGAGACGCATCCCTCTCGACGGTCACAAATAAGACTATTCCTAACATCCATCCAATGTAGAACATATATATGCTTCCCTTGCTACCACACTAGATCTCACTAGCATCACCGTTACTTCCACACTATTACCAATTACATGACGCCTATTCATTATGTCATCAACTCGTCATGTCAGGTATACATCTCATAAATCAGGTCCATCCCTGCCGAGTAACATGGCACTATATCTGCTTGTTTACTCCACTATCGTGCATGAAGTTGTGGAGCCTCCCGGAAGCTGCAAAGTTCACCTTGTCGACCGTCGTGAACGTGGCCGGCAAGGGGTCCTTGTCCTTAGTGTCCGTCCAGACACATGTGGAATCCATGTAGTCCATCGTGGAGACGGCAGGGTGCTGGGTGTTGGGAAGGACCCGCCCCTCGATGTATTAGCTACTACACCCCCAGTGACTACCGAGGGACGAAACGGTTACGCAGCCGTCGTAGCAATACACGTAACGGCCTCACAGGGAGTTGGGTTTTCTTCACTCAGCGCCGTGCCGCTCGAAAATAACGCCGCTGTTACAGGAAGTTCTATAGGCGCAAGTCCGTATGGGTCGGAGATCGCCGCGCCGCCCCCCGGGTCACTGTCTACCTCGCTTACCGTATCCACCTCAGACATTTATATATTTATCATTGACAGAAGCTCCGTCGGCACTCATGGTCGTTCTATCGTATATCGAGCCGTGCCAATAAACACCCATCGGGGCCATCGGCTTCTCGGTTCAAGAAGCTCAACGGACCAGGGGTCATTTGTGGTGTGGGGCGGACGCGGAGGCCGCATAAGCCTGCATCTGTCCTTGGTAGACACATATGTGTCGTCCCGAGGCTCCAACGTCTATGACCGGGCATGTAGAGTCGCTGCGCGGAGACGTTGCCTGTTCGTGCTAAGGTCGCAGCGAAAATCGTCCTGTAGGTCCGCCCTCCCCCCCTCGCGCTCTAAACCACATACCAGGAGCTGATGTCGGCTCCGTCGGCCATACCGTCCGCGTCGTCGGCCCTGTCCCTATCGCTCCCTCTCTCGGTATCGTGTTACTAGTCTGGTCCATTCTGGTGTAAGAAAGTGCCACTTGCTGTCTCGGCTGTCACATCGACCACGTCAATGGTCGTACATCAGTTAATGACTTCTGGGAAAAGGCAGGAGCATTGGTCCAACCACTCTCCACATTTAAGGTCCTCTCAAGCATAGTTTAGAGCACGGTAACTCTTAATGGTTGAGACATCGCAGTGTGTCTCATTCGTCTCGACTCGGGGCCCCTCTGAAATGAAGGCTCAGGAGCCTCTCTGCCCGATCCAGACCCGGTGGCTGTGAAACGCTATAAGCACAAGCGCGTAAGTCCAGCGGTCGCTGGTCGTTCCTGTACGGGCTAACCCTCGTCTCACTATGCTGCAGTGTCTTGAACACGGTGCCTAGGTGGAGGCAGGTGTTTACGGTACCGCTCGAACGACCCCCTTGTATGCGTGTATATTAAGCGTATAACACATCGAGGCGGTGTTGTTACAGACAACGTGGAGCGCGGTCGTACCCCGTCTTGAAGTTCCCATATAAAAAAGCCATATATTGGCGGTGTGGCGGCGGACCCGCAGGTTCCAGTAGTGCCGTAAAGGACCTCTTCGGTACATGCTCTTTCAGACCTCCATTCAGCTCTCGTAGGAGGACGGGAACGTCCTCTACGCAGAGAACATCCTCATACTATAGTAATCTCTTTTATTTCAGCGTCGTCTATCCCAGCCATTCGTACTACCGCTCTAACGGTACGTGTAAGGTACTGTCTTGTATCTCTAAGACTCTCGTCAGCCGTGAAACGCCCACAACACCTGCCCCTTGCCCCGGCTTTAGTTAACGTAACCATCCATACCATCGTCCGCGGTCGCCGCGGCACATGTTATGCCCGTTACTGCCGTACCCTCTTTATCCCCCGTCATTGCTGTCACTTCTTCCCTCTCAATCCCTGTCCCCTCAATTCCTGTCACCACGTACATTTAAACATAGTCCGCTTCGCCCTCTACCCCTCCACGTTTCACCCTGTATCCTGCACCGCGGCTGGGATAGATTAAAAAACCCTTCTCTGAGAACTACCGCCGTAGCGCACGTCTGCGCCGTCAACCCCACGAGTATAAAGATCGGCGACGTAGCTCGCGCCACCGCTCCGCTTACCACTCGCACGAGAGCGACGGCTCGCCGTAGGACGACGCGGTCTCTAGATGCTACGCTGGGGGACTGCTGCTGCACCGCTTACACTACGCATGTTTATCAGGGAGCGCGCGCATGCTCTGATGTAGGCGAAACTTCAGCTTCGACCTGCAGGGATCTTCCCTCTTTTGTACCTCATACTAAAAGAGCTGGAACAGGGGCGAGCTCCAGCCCGGCTGGTAATAGCACAACCTCACTTCGCGCCGCGCTCCGCGGACGCCGTGACACACGCACCCGAGTAGCGCCGCGACCGCAAACGACTTCAGCAGGAGGCTCAAGCCACTCACGCCGGCAAACATGCAGTTGCTTGCCCTTGGG
>KV417503.1:172061-236292 GCA_001630335.1 Athelia psychrophila | reverse complement strand
ACTTTTTAGGGCGGCAGCTCGGAAGTAATAGGTCGGGCATTTCGCTTCTTTGCTGTCCACCACCACACCGCCATTTGGATTATGTACGGACCACCTTGCAAAGCCACAGGTCAATTACATACGGCATTGGTATGTAAAACATAATCACGCCCACCTTTCGCATCAACATCGGCACAGTCAAATAGTTTGCGATGGTTATGTGCCAACACTGCCAAATCAACGAGGGCCCAGTGCCCTGCCCTGTACATGTTGCTGTCCAGACGTCTGGGGGTCAAATATTACTGTTGCCAGGTACAAGCTGGTCCTCCAACCGGAGGAACCAGATGTCCAAGCTAAAATTGGACTGCAGTGCAAAGCGCTGCACAATTTTTATGTGCCGACTTCAAATTGTCCTGCGAAGTGCTTGCCATGATACTCGAAGCGGGTGCCTGCTTGAAGAACCCAAATGCCACTTTGGGATCCTCGTGTTTTGCACGTTTTGTTGCCTTCGCCAGCTATAGAACGAAATCTCGTTTCTCAGGCCTGGAGGCGTTTGATTGCAAGGCGCAGAAGCGGACAGAAAGAGCAGTTTGTTTTGTTTCGTTTTCAGGTGCCCGGCGCACCCTGCGGACGTTTCCATAATGCAATTCCTTACAGTTGAATGTTCAAGCAATGTGCTCCCAATAATCGGTGACTATAAGGAACACTGTCGTCAACTTTTCATCATATGGTGTGAACCCACATTGAAACCGCAGGGCCATCCAATACCTCTTCCCAAAGCCGCTCCCCTTTTACGCTCGATCCGCCTTACAGACAACACATCCAGTAGTATGGAAGATCTATTACGGCCATTATTCCCCTCTGGCCGGAGGCCTTCGTCTGTGAATCACCCGATTCAAAAGGTTTTTCAGTGTGTTTAACTTTCGCTTCTGTATGCCTGCCCTCTAATTGGTAAAATCGTTGCGGCCCAAGAGCTGCATCATCCAAGATTACGACGAGGCAGTATACACTTCATTTCGAGATGATCTGTCCCTTGGTCTCGTGGCTCTGCATTTTTGGATCTCCTTGAGTTACAGGCAGACCGTTTCGGTGTAATGGTTTTTTGCTTGCCTGTTATGCTTCCTACTATCCATTTCCCAAATCTGGACGCTGCTGTGGATCCCAAATATCATCACAGCATTATTCACTCTTCCAAGGCCGCATCTTGACTACACTTACGCTGTTTAAACACTGTCGCTGGATAGGTGGTATGGTAGCGGAGAAGATGATGATCTCGAACTCACATTGGGGCTACATTTCCCGCCATTGGAGTTTCTGATCGTTCCGAAGGTCGTGCTGGGTGTTCTAAATCTTGATGCGTTTGCGCGAAGGTTTCCTGGCATAATGGGGTTGACTTGCCAGGGCGCTTGGCACTGCAGTGTTGAATACGTCCTCGCCACCCTGTGGCCGCCTTGAACTCAATGCGACGACATAGAAACCGAATCATCTCCCGGTGATGATTGGGAGCGATAGCTTAAACTGCAAGACTTCGTGGGATCAGCAACACATAGTCCGTTGAATACCGTGGAATTACGCAGCATGGTTTCAATGTTGCAACACGGAGACTCTGGGATTCGCAAGCTCTTGTCCGACTGTCGCCTCAATATTTATCCGCTCAGGCGGATGCAAATGCTATGGGAAAACTGAGAGACGCGATAGACAACTACGGCCTCGACTGGCCGAGGCCGTTCGTCGGTTGTCTTTAAAGGTACTGTATACAATTGTCCGCAGGTTCACGGGGTGTGATACCTGGTGGCGTGAACTTACCTGGGTGCAGGTTCATTCAAGGGTGCTGCCAGTGCGCGTGACGCATGCCTGAGATGTTCGCACCTGTCTGAAGCACTATGGTTCATCAGCAAAACCTGGTGGAATTTTAGTGTCTGTCAGTGTCTGTCCAGCGCTGTCCAGAAAGGTGAAGTGGCTGTCCAGTGCTGGACAGAGCATTAGGCACCCACCATGTTTTGCTGAAGTTCATGGTCCCCGACGGGAATTTTTCCAATATCCATATTCATTGCCTCCTTGTGCCTCTCATCAGGAACTACACGCCAGCGCTGTTCGTCGGTAATTTGCCTTGTCAAGCGAAATGAAATCTGACTGTGGCGCATCTGGATGACTGTTCTTTTCGCCAGCTAAGGGATTTTGACTGTCCTGTATGGCCTGAAACCTTCCTGTGAGCCGCCCTGTAACCACATGGCACCTCCGCATCTCGGGCCGCAGGGAATTTGCCTAGTCGACTGAAATACCCGTGGGCGCCGAAATAAATTTTGAGTTATATAAAGCACTGCATATTTCTGGCGAGTGATTTGTACCACCAAAATTATTGATCTCCATTCCACTGAACCAAGCCATCTGAAGGGTTCGCATGATTTTCGAATCATTGTGACTAGCAAGATTTCCGTTTATACCACTTTCGGTTGTATATGGTACGCCCTAGATGACATGCATCATCGTTGGTACTGATGTAACGTGATGTTGGATAGCAGGTTGCAACAGCGATACCGATCATGTTGGACGGGTACTCGATGTTGAGCAATAAACTGCAGCATATACCAATTTACTTCGGCTCACTGCCTTTATACGAGCCAAATAACTTCAATCAAGATAACTTCCAGCACCTTTCCCGAAGTATTTCACCCCTTCGAGTTTAGTCGGGCTCATCGTGGGGCTCATATATATTTGCTACCTAAACCCGGGTTGTAGGAATCGAAGGCCCTCAAATGCAGTGGATAATAACGGGTCCTCCCCACGCTGTGCAGTGGATCTAACGCCTCTTGATCCTAATGCGCGGATGGAAGCATATGCGTGCTGAGACTTGATTTTAAACATGACATGCGCAGGGGGGTGCATGGAGATGGGTAATGCTTCACACCCCGCGCAATGGTCATAATCAGGACATTCTGCGCACTTGTAGCGCACGCCCAGGACCGGGCTCTTGCAGTTATCACAAATCGCATGATGTACTTCAAGTGCGGAGGGAAGTAAGCGGCTCTGCGGGCGCGAATGAGTATTGATGTGCCTTATAGCAACACTAGGACAAGACGTACTATGCGGTCTGATGGATCCCGGATTATGATAAAGCTATGGCCGGGGTGGTTTTCTTCAGTGAGATTGAAGCATGTAGAGCATGTGTCGTAATCTTGAACAGGGGAGGTGAGTTACTCGCTCCTACAATAACTTAAAGAGCGTACCTGGACAGTCTAAGCATTTGTATCGCTCCCCACGGATAGGCCAGAGGCTGCACATGTTACATCGAGCAGCGTGATCGTAATTGAGAAGACGAGATGTGGATGATGTCTCCCCGGGCTGGTTTACAACACCTGCTCGGAGTTTTGTGGTGACGGCGGTTGATCGACATATGGGGCATCGCTGGGGATCAAGGCCATGGGCGCAACTCGTTGGTGCTCCACCGGGCTGGTCAACAACCTCTGCTCGGAGTTTGGTGATGACGGTGATGGATGCTCGACACATGGGGCATCGCGGGGGATCGAAGCTATAAACACATCTGACAAACACCAGGCAAAGATGTCATCAATATCCAGATAGAACCAGTGGGTGGGTTTCGCGAAGATAACTTACGATCCGCAGAAAACATGACCGCACTGGATAGCATGTGGGGTTCTATCCACGCTATTGTTGCCAAATTCTTCCACGCATATTTCACAGCAGCTTGAAGGCTGAAGACTCAGCATGCTGAGATCCTCGGCTCAATTTACTTGTATAAGGGATCTCAGGTATTTGGCGGCCGACTCCAGTAGACGTCGAGACTTCGGAGAGTAGAGGGGGAAAATACTGCTCAGCGCATGTGCCATGCTTTCCTCGTATAGCAAGCAGGTGATTCGGAGGCGTTACTGAGCTTACTTGTTTTATATAGGGAAGTGATGTACTTTAGACGGTCTGCGCGGGCTTCTGGCCAAGAATTTCCAAAGCCCAAGCCCGGGATTTGTGTCTGAGGGATATAGGATCTATAGGAGGTTGTTTCCACCGATACGGTGTGATCAGATATACGCTGGATAGAGTCATTAATATTGTATTCATTCATAAATGTAGTGCTTAGGTGTAACTACTTACCAGCCAAGTCACTTCTTCATCGAGTTCTCCGCTTCTGATTCGTCGAGGTGGAACCCTGGGACACCATGCCAAGAGGAAGAGGCAGACAAATAATTGACAAGTTTGAGTTGTTTTGAAGGTAATGAGAGGACCCCTGTTTAGTCTGGTTGATGTTCGGAACTTCGATCAATGTTCGATACCGAAGGATCGCACCGTCAAATCTCTGCCTAAAAAGGAAATCTTTCAGCCACATCGCCCGTTCCAAGACAAAGCAGTGTCTTTGAGCTAATTTATCCGAGACTCGGAGGTTTGTTGATCCCTGCTCAAAACAACGTCGATTCCGCGTGTAATTTTTTTAATGCAGTCATTCACGAGGTGGCTAGCCTATCGAACATCGACCAGACTACAGCTAGTCTCAGATCGATAGACGGGTTTCGATTTTTATAGACAGTAGAATCTTTATTTGTACCTTTGCTTGTACCATGCCGTTTGCCCCACAATTTGCTCCAACCCCGCCTGGTCTTGTACTTAACGACGAGTGAGACAATGAGCTCCTTTCTTTCGCGAGATGCACAGACTCGATTTGCAGGCATGTTGTTGTGTGAATGAATAGTATGCATTGAGAGACTCGATTTCAAGTTGCAGTACCCATTAGCTTTGGAACCAGGAATTCACCGGAAGTGGAACGGCGGTGGCGGGTGGAGCAAAATGTGGGGCAAACGGCAATGCTGGTACAAACACAGGTACAAACAAATATTCCACTGTCCATAAAAATCGAAACCCGTCTTAGCCGTCTCGATCTGAGACTAGCTGTAAACAGGGGTCCTGTACTGAGCAGAGGCAAGAGCTTAAGCTTAAGGTCACGCGGATGTTTGTGTGGCAGCAATAAAATATTTTGCAAAGCGTATGAGCAGTATGAGAAAAGGCGGGAAAACGTTGGAATAAAATAATTGTAAACATGAAGGGAGGGAGGGAGGGGGAGGGGGATGGAGTGAGATATCCGGGTGTGATACGTGATATAGATACAGGTGGCAGGTGAGCGCTGCATGTGTGTTCTCAGCGAGCGTAAAGGTTGCGTAAAGGTGAATTATAAAGTCCCATCTATGTGGTATTCGCAAACACTTAGTACTTAGTACTTATGCCCGGTACGGCGCGACATATCTGCTCGCCCCGTTCTGGTTCCCGCTCCCGTACATGTTGTACCCATCGTCCGCCTTGCCGACAAAGTCCTCGTTGGTCGGCACCTGCGTGCCCGCGACGACGTAGATGACACACGCGCACGCCTCCATGAGCACGCTCATCACCAGGTAGATCTCCCAGCTGCCCGTGACCATGTTGAACCGGTGCAGCGTCGAGGTGTTCGGCGCGCCGGTGGTGTTGAGGAGCGAGCCCGAGTAGGAGTTGAGGAGCCCGTAGGCGCAGCGGATGCCGATGAAGGGCATCGCGCAGCTGATGGCCTTGAGCAGCGTGCGGCGGTTGCGCATCAGCGTGCTGAACCGCATCCAGGCGAACGCGTGCAGGGCGAGGAGGAGCAGGTAGAGGGCGAGGAAGAGGAAGGAGCCGATGTGGCGGTACTTGGTCGACGACGCGAGCGTGGAGGGGTCGGTGGAGGTCGAGTTGATTCCGCCGTAGACGACGAGGCCGAGGGCGGCGGCGGAGAGGATGGTGAGGACGCGCCACATTTGCGTCGCCATGGGGGAGTCGCCGAAGGAGCCTTTTCCACTGAGAACGATATGCATGTCAGTACAGAGTGGATGGGGGAGAAAGGGGGGAACTTACATGGTACGCATGAAGCCGAGGGTGGTCATGAGGAGGGGCTGCAGACCCAGTCCTTCCAAGATGAGCGCAATCTCGTAGTTGGTCTTGTTGATGGGCCGTATCAACTCTGCAGATGCCATGGCGCCGCCACCAGCTATACGAACTGTGGTTCCGCATTAGCTATGGATCACTCGAGAAACTTAAATCGGGCTTACCGACTGAGAAGATGACGAGGAAAATCCAGCCTGCATCGCGCTTAAAGCCGTGTCTGCACACGAGGAAGATCGCAGTGATGAGTACTGGGATGTAGAGGACCGCAACTGCGATGCCAATTTTGCCAAAGGAGTCAAGAGTGCCCGTCGTCATTATGCCGGACTCGTAAGGAAGGTCAGGAAGTCGCGGTGAAGGACTTCAAGTAGGGAGCAGTTGGGGCGGATGGCTGAGTTGTTGGATCCAAACTGTCTGCCATCCTTCAGGTCTTTATACTTGACTTCCGACAACGTCGCTGTAGGTGTGGCTAAGGGCCCCGCTGATGTGATGATGCGGACGTAGGGGGATATCCCGACTTCCGTTGTTGTTGGATTGATGTGTGGCGGTGCTCTCCAAGATTAGGTCGCCGATCGTAGATCTCATTCTATACCTGCCACCGTCCGCTCTTGAAGGCCATTGAATATTGATGCCTTTGTGAGTGATGCCTGCGATATATTTCGAGCAGGGCACACAGAGAGAAAGTGCTGAAGCTGCGTCTGAGACGGAGAACCGAAGAGGCTATAGTGTAGCCGGCTGAGCCGGTGAGGGTTGCTCGCTGTCGCCTGCTGCTGCGGCGTAACTAATAAATCCAAAGCACAACGGAGCACTTCTATTTGGCTGCGCAGCGTGGCCCACGCTTCTTTCCAACAGAGTTTGCTTTATTATATTGATATTCATCTTTTTAAATATTGGAATCACAATTCCACACTCAACGGCCTTGCCCAGTGTATTTCGAGTGCATTGGTCTCTTGGGATGCTGAGCGCTGTCGAATCGTGCTTCCGTGCTCCATACCATCAGGACCATCATAGATCGCCACAGACGCCACTCTCTGCGACTCCAGCAAATCATGATCCAGATTACATGCGCCCCACGTTATTCTGCGCCCGCTTGTCACTCGAGCACCGCACTCGGTTGTCGCTCGTCGAGATTTAATACTGCCATTTTCGCTCCCGGTTGGCAATTGTACCTCGTCGCTTCGTACTGACATCGGATGGGCTGAATCTGCCAAAGAAGGCTCCCGAATTAGCTCTTATCAATAACATGCGGAACGCGATTCAACGAGTCCAATAACAGAGAGTGCACGCCCGGTTGCATATAGAATAGACTCGAGGATGGAACCTACTATATTTGCGTGTATGTAGGCTCCGACGGGACCGGAGGTGCGCGCGCCACAATTACCATTCTAATACTTGCCTTGTTCGCTCTACAGCCATTTCCCTGTGTTGTTCCCTTTCTATTCTAAAATGGCGCCCGGGCTGTTTGAACGGGCTTCTCGCTACCGCAGTGCTCGGAGAAATGGCAGTTTGTTGTTTGCGTGCCGGCTACATACCCGCCTTATGGCATAAATAACCTTGCCTGGACCATTATCCCGATGTCTACAGCACCTCATTAGTGTACATAATGTACTTCTATGGACACACAGCGCACATAGCTGTCTGAAATCTATTCTTACAATTCCGCACAAACGACGTCGACCCGCGACTTCAATGCCGCGACATTAGCCGGTGTCCGTCCCTTTGGCTACATCCTCGTCCGAGTACCGAAATATGCTTCGAATTCTGATGATGAAAAAGCTACAAGCAGTACGGAACCTGCACAGCTGCGGATTGCGCCCCACGAGAGTGTCCATCATTTCATGTGTCCATCTGTGTCTATCTGCGTCCATCGACCAGATTCCATGACGTACTGCGTCCACAAGCCGTGTATGCCGCGGAGTCTGTCCCGCTTTTTTGACATGTCCTGTCATGTATGTCATGGCTTGTTTGGTGGCATCGTCGTGTGCTCTACAGAGTCTCAGATCTCAGTACAAGGGTGCGCATACTGTAAATCAGCAGATGATATATATGGGTACCTAAATGGGCAGGGGAAAGGTCAAGGTTAGTGAAAAAGAGACCGATTCATATGGGGTGGACCGTAAAGTGTTATCATTACCCAGCGTTCGAGTCTTAGTCTTTGCCTCGGAGGCCATGTCGAGGGAGGTATTGATTTCATTCTCATAAACTTATATCATTAGCTGCTGATATATTAACTGTGGTCAATGTGCGGTCACTTATCCATCGTATTTCTCGCTTTTTCGTTCAACTTGCGGTAGACTTTAGATGATCTGCCTAGATCTTGCTATTCGATACTCAATGCCCAGTAGGTTGTAAGTAGTCGACTTATAGTTGTAGCAGGTTACGCAGGAACTCAGGAAGAAACGATGCAAATTTAAAGCGTATTACCAAGAGATCGGAGAACGCAGGAGAAATGAAGAAGTTTTAAAGAGATTTCTATTCAATATCATAAAGAACTATGCAAATGGTATTATAAATACAAGTGCGGGTGGTCATTATAGTCTCAGCGAAGGAAGAAAATCATAAGTATCCGCGAATAGACAGGAACCAGCCATCTATGCCCGGTAGGGCGCGATGTATCTCGCCGGCGTACTGCCGCCATACATCCCATAGTTGTCCCCGTTGTTCTTGGCCCCGACAAAGTCTTCGTTGATCGGCACCCGCGTACCAGCGACGACGTAGATGAGGCACGCGCACGCCTCCATAATCACGCTCATCACCAGATAAATCTCCCAGCTGCCCGTGACCATGTTGAATCTGTGGAGCGCCGAGGTGTTGGGCGCGCCCGTCGTGTTGAGGAGCGAGCCAGAGAAGGAGTTGAGGAGCCCGTAGGCGCAGCGGACGCCGATGAACGGCATGGCCAGGCTGATGGCCTTGAGCAGCGTGCGGCGGTTGCGCATCAGCGTGCTGGACCGCATCCACGCGAACACGTGCACGGCGAGGAGGAGGAGGTACAGCGCGAGGAAGAGGAAGGAACCGATGTGGCGGAACTTGTTCGACTCGGAGAGCGTGGAGGCGTCGGTGGAGGTGGAGTTGACTCCGCCATAGACGACGAGGGCGAGGGCGACGGTGGAGAGGAGGGTGAGGAGGCGCCACATTTGGGTCGCCTTAGGGGAGTCACCGAAGGAGCCTTTGCCACTGAGAAAGATATGCGTGTCAGTAAACAATGGGTGAGTAGGTATAGGGGTGGGCTTACATGGTACGCATGAAACCGAGGGTGGTCATGAGGAGGGGCTGCAGACCCAGTCCTTCCAAGATGAGTGCGACCTCGTAGATGTTCTTGTTAAGGGGCCGTATTAACTCTGCCGCTACCATGGTTCCACCACCAGCTATACGGACTGTGGTTACGCATCAGCTATGGATCACTCGAGACACTTGAAGAACGGGCTTACCGACTGAGAAGATGACGAGGAAAATCCAGCCCGCGTCGCGCTTGAAGCCATGTCGGCACACGAGGAAGATCGCAGTGATGAGCACGGGGATATAAAGGACCGCCACTGCGACTCCAATCTTGCCAAAGTCATCGAGAGTGCCTTTTGCCATTGTATCAAGCTCCAGTTACTGAGGCGGAAGTATAAGCAAGTAGCAAGTACTAAGATGTACTTGAGGGGGGAAGCTGGGGAAGGGGGTGGTTGAGTTGCCTGAAGAGCGTTGCTGCCATCATAGATTCTCTTAAATACGTTCATTCCGACATTGTCGCTGGAGCTGATAGCCGCGGTTGGACAAGGTGTTTGACGGGGGGTCGGCCCGGGAGCGGCACATATAGATACCGAGACATCTTCGGGCCCCGGCGACAGCGGGGCATGCTGGGGCACGTTGGCTTCTGCTGGCTTCCCGGACTGCAGGCCAGGGAAGCACGTCAAGGACTCGGGGCCTCTTGGCCCGTCTAAGTTAAAGTACTTCCAATGAGGGTGCTAATTGGCAATGATCATGATAATATTCAGCTGCGCATACTTGCTAGCGATATGCTATGCATGCCAAATATAATCGTCGGTCTACGGCGTCGTCAATAACGGCTAATGCAAATGTGGCATATGTCCTGGTGCGCAAAGCGGCGAGTTGTGACGTCAAATGGCTGTGATGCGTGCATATGCCATATGCACATTTATGCGTGCTAGATAAGCTGAGGTCTGGTTGATTCCAATTACAAGCATCGGCTGCGGCGGTGGGTATGACCGCTTTCCGGCAGAGAAGGCTGTCAGCGATCCGCGCAGGCATATATACGGTATGCGCTATATCCAGTGGGCACGCGATAATGAGACCCTTCCCCGAGCACCACGGTAATGAGAAAGTCACCCAATAAGCCTAGTCCAATATTAATGAGCTGAACGGAACGAAGGAGGAATATGAAATGATTTGGGAAGGTTCAAGGTTCAAGGGCAGAAGATATCAAGGCAGAATACATATGGTTGTTGCATATGGTTGTTGTACCGTGTACGCATCGTGGGCGCGCCTCGGACCGGGCCCGTCGGTTGCCCGTCGGAGCCAGCCGTTCATTTTGCTTGCACCTACAGGTTGTCCACAGATCTAAACGATGGAATAGAGAATATAAGCCCTCGGACTAACGAATGGGAAGCGCCGGGAAGGCCTACGAGCTCGAGAGTGGGGAGAAAAGGTAGCGAAAGCAGGAGGCTGAGGCCGGGCGACAAGACAGATAGCGACGACCTCCGGATCCCGATCCGGTATTCTCACGCCATATCTCGGGGACAGGGTCCTTAGCTTCAAAGAGAGGAGGCAAGTGACTTGCCTCCTCTTGTTTCAGCTTGCCCTCACCTGACAGGTATTTCCTCGACTACGTATACCATTCCGATGCCTAGGACTCGGAATTGAACTGAGCACTTCGCGAATGAAGAAGGCTAACAAATTCAAGGCGGCCCACGGCTGAGGCAGCTATCAAATGTAGTCAACCTGCTCTGTTTCAAGTTCAACGTTTAGCGTTTACGTCAGCACTGTACTCAAGCACCACCTTGAAGGCGGTTATTAAAACGATGGCATACCCTCCTGGTGTCTGGGCATTCACGTCCGCACCGCGCGGGAGGAGCAGGTCAATGCAGAGGTGACCACTGTAATTGCTGGTACGTGCAACGAAGTCACGTCTTGCTTCCCTCCTCCGCTGATCAGCAACGATATAGGGCAACTTTGCGATTTCAGGGTGTTGGGATCTTCAGCTGCGGATTGCCATGATCTTTCCATGCGTCCATCTATTTATAACGCACCGCGTACCCTGTGTCCACGAGCCGAGGATGCCGCGGAGTTTGTACAGCGTTTTTGACATATCCTGTCACGTTTGGTGGCATCGTCTGAACATCGTCTGAACATCGTCTTGTGATATCTGACGAGTCTCAGATCTCAGTACGCGGCGCACATGCTATCAAATAATAACGATGGCATATTGGGTATCTCGATTGTCTGCTCTAGGCACGCGATAGAGACAACGGACAAGTTGGACTTGGGGCGGAGAAAACATTACGGTTTATGAAAGAACAGCCAGCGTCATAGGCGGGGAAGAATGAAATTACAGCGTTAGAGTGTTATTCTCAGCCGAAACCATGTCGAGGATGATTCTGCTGTCATTCTCATATAGCATGGTGCTGGTGTATCATCTTCGGTCACTTTTCCAGCGCGTTTCAAACTTCAAGCTTGGATGGACTTGAAGCAGCGGATCGCTGAGATACTCGTCATTTTGATGATCTTGTTGCACTGCTGCCGCACGCAGAAATGCAGAAAAAAAATGCGGCAAAGCAGAATCCCACGAGAGTGCAGGAGGAATGCATATATTTTGAACATCAAGATTTCCATTTGGCTCAATATTCGTCAAGGACTATTTAAATGGTATCATATATATACGGGTACATATGATCATTATCGTCTCGGTAGAAAGAAAGAAAAAAGCAGTGTCCGAAGATCAACCCTATATATCCGGTAGGGCGCGACGTATGGGTTCGTCATTATCGTCTCGGCGAAGGAAGAAAATCAGAAGCAGTATACGCGAATCAACAAGAAGCAGCCATCTATGCCCGGTAGGGCGCGATGTATCTCGCCGGCGTAGCACCGCCATACATCCCATAGTTGTTTCCACTGTCCCCGGCCACGGAATCCTCGCCCACAAAGTCCTTGCTGAGCGGCACCTGCGTACCAGCGACGACGTAGATAAGGCAGGCGCACGCCTCCATGAGCACGCTCATCACCAAGTAGATTTCCCAACTGCCCGTGACCATGTTGAATTTGTGGAGGGACGACGTATTCGGGGTGCCCGAGGTGGAGATGAGCGAGCCGGAGAACGAGTTGAGGATACCGTAGAGACAACGGACACCGATAAACGGCATCGCGCAGCTGATGGCCTTGAGCAGCGTGCGGCGGTTGCGCATCAGCGTGCTGAATCTCATCCATGCGAACGCGTGCACGGCGAGCAGGAGGAGATACAGGGCAAGGAAGAGGATGGAGCCGATGTGACGGAAATTATTTGACTGTGAGAGCGTGGAGGCATTGGTGGAAGTGGAGTTGGTCCCGCCGTAAATGATGAGGGCGAGGGCGATGGTGGAGAGGATGGTGAGGCCGCGCCACATTTGGGTCGCCGTGTGGGCGTGTGCGACTGAGGCTGTGGTGTTTGTGAGTCCGTGTCTGTTTGTACTGGCAGTCTTGGATTGGCTTTCCTGGTTGGGCTTACTTGGTGGGTGGTCATCCGGGGGTGGTGCTGAGGCGTGGCTTCCGTGCTGTGTGCTCCTTGGTGGGTTGTCTTTTTTATAGGGTGTTTTTGTTCTGCTGTTTCCATTGTGCTTCTGCCGTCTCTCCTCCGTGTGGTTTCGGATTTGTTATTGCGCATTCGTTATAGTTGGCTCAAGTGACTTGGACCGAGTTTATGGGCTTGGGCTTTGCGGCTGAGAATCTGGCGGGGATCGTGCTTGCCGCGTTGTGTTTGCACGCGTGTGTTGGCAGTGGGGAGATGGGGGTTATGTGGGCTGGCATGTGTGGGTTTGCTCTTGCGACTCTCGTTTTGCGTGCCTTTTGTCGTTTTCTCTTCTTCATTTTATTAAGTTTGAGTTATTAGGTTGCTTCTGGTAGGTGTTTTTGGTAGGTGTGGTTGGTGGCTGGGTTGTTTTTGGGTTGTTTGCGGAGTGTTGTCGTCTTTTTATTGTTTCTTTTCTACTTGGTTTTTGTCTTTGTTTGTCATAGTTCCCGATGTCTTGGCGGTGCGGTTGGGTCGGGTCGCCTAAAGGGGTTTGCTGCCGCGTCTTTCAGGCCGGGTTTTGTCGGTTCGTGTGTTTCTTTCCAGGGCGGGTTATGGGCAATGATCATGGTAATTTACAGCTGCGTACCTCGGGGGAAATTGATATAGCCTATTGGTATGCTGTGCGTGCCAAATAAAATCTTGTCCTTCCGCGGCGTGGTCGACAGTGGCTTATGTGGCATATGTCCTAAGTGCGCAAACTGCACGGTGAGTCGATTTGTGACGTCAGACTGACGTGATGGTAGCATGTGGATATGCACCCCTTTATTGTATGTCCAATAGATGCTCTGGGGTCTGGTTGATTCAAATTACTGTTCGAGATAGTTATGCAACTGCAAGACGGGTACAATCATCGGCGGGGGTATGACCACTTGCCAGGAGATAGGGTCTCCTGGCGAACTGCGCAAGTACACGGTATGCGGTATGTATGACACGCACAGCCTCGTGGATGATGGCAATCGCAAAATGAAGCTCAGTCCTCGGATAAATGTGCGACGAGGAGCTGGGTACCGGTACCGGCTGATAATTCGGCATCGATCCGAGTATATAGGGTGGTACGTGCTGGGAGCTAGCGGCAGCTTGAGAGGCAATGCCTGATGTCGCACTGCATATACACAGCTTCGCATATAGGTGTTCCGCAGCCGACATGAGGTCTATGATTCGAATGTCGTGACCAGGACCACTGCGAGCCTGAGATGCGAGATCCTCGGGCGACCCCCTGAGCCTGAGGTGCGAGATCCTCGGGCGACAATGGGCACGCAACCATGGGACTCCTCCCTGAGAGCCACGGTAATGAGAAAGCCGCCCGATGAATCTAGAGCAACAGGATTATAGCCGAACGGAAGGACGGATAAATATAAAATGGATTGAGAAGGTTCAAGGGCAGAATGGTGGTTGTACGCATCGTGGGTGCGCCTCCGCCCGTCGGAGCCAGCCCGTAGAAGTGGTATGTAGGTTCATTTTGCTTGCACCTACAGGCTGCTACCAGATCTGCACAGTAAAGGATATATGCCCGCTGATGTAGCGAGAGGGAAGCACCGGGGAGACCCATGACATCGCGAGTGGGAAGCAAAAGTAGCACAAGCAAGCTGGGGATTATGTAACAAGGGAGCGGCAATATTAATGGCAACAACCTCCGGAACCCGATCCGGTGGTTTCACGCCAGAGCTCGAGGGCATGGCGCTTAGCTACTACTAATTTCCTAGTAAACACGAGTATTTCGCTCAACTACCGACACTGGCATCAAGTTTAAATTTTCTGTAATAGTCTGGTTACAGAAGACTACCCCCATAACCGAGGCAAGCACTGCCTAATCTAACGAGCTTTCTTCATCAGCCGTGACGTTTCCCCCACCAAAGCCTGATTCTTCCGTTTTCTCTATTGCACCGCGTGCTAAGAGCAGGCGCTCGATGTTCCCAACTCTATTATCGTGATGCTGTGACATTATGCGCGCCATACGCAACGCTGTCAATGGGATATGGGAAAAATCACTCAGGACTTCAGCGTTGACATCAGCGCCCTGCTCCAGCAGCACTCTCGCCATCTGAACCCGCCCCGCTGATATAGCTGCTATCAAAGGGGTGCCATACCATTTGGACACGCGGGCATTGACCTGAGCGCCTCGCTCGAGAAGCAGATCCACAATTTGGCAGTGACCCTCGCTTGAGGCTGCTGTCAACGCGGTGTCACCCTGCTCCGTTTCAGTGTTGACGTTGGCGCCATACTTGAGCAGCAGATTGACGATATTCAGGCGACCCTGGATTGAAGCTGCTATCAAAGCGGTGGCATGCTCTGGTGCCTGGGCATTCACGTCTGCGCCTCGTTCAAGGAGCAAGTTCGCGATCTCGAGGTGACCGAGTCTTGTCGCCTCCTGCAATGGAGTCGCGCCGAGCTCTCCTTCTCCACCGTCCACATCAGCGCCATACTCAAGGAGCAGGTTCACAATTTCGAGGTGACCCTCGGCTAAAGCCGCTATCAACGCGGTGTCACACTGCTCCGTTTTAGCGTTGGCGTCAGAACCGTACTTGAGCAGTAGCTGGACGATGTCAAGGCGTCCCTGGCTTGAAGCTGCTATCAAAACAGTGGCATGCTCCGGTACCTGGGCATTCACGTCTGCACCTCGTTCGAGGAGCAAGTTCACGATCTCGAGGTGACCTAGTCTTTTCGCCTCCTGAAATGGAGTCACACCTTGCTTCCCTCGATCGTCCACATCAGCACCGCGCTTGAGGAGCAGATCCGCAATCTTGAGGCGACCGAATCTTGCCGCATCCTGTAATGGAGTCATGCCTTGCTCCCCTCCTCGGCCGTTCACATCAGCACCGCGCTCGAGGAGCAGGTGCGCGATCTCGAGGTAACCGGATCGTACAGCCTCTTGCAACGGAGTCACGACTTGCTCCCCTCCCCGGCCGCTCACATCAGCACCGCCCTCGAGAAGCAGGTTCACGATTTCGAGGTGACCGGATGCGGACGCCGCCGTCAACGCATTGCCATGGCCGTGGATCTGATCGTTCGCGCTGGCGCCTCCCTTGAGAAGTAAGTCGACAATTTTAATGTGGCCTCCCAATGACGCCGCATTCAACGCGGTACCATGAGGAGCAGATTGGGTGTCGACTGCCGCATCTCGCTCGAGAAGAAGATTCACGATGTCGAGATGACCTCCATTGGACGCCGCCTGCAAAGCGGGACCATAAACGCCCCCGAGTGCGTTAACGTCGGCACCACGCTTGAGGAGCAGGTTCGCAATTTGGGCATACCCGAGGAATGATGCTGCCTGCAGTGCGGTCCCATAATTGCCTGCCTGAAGATCGGGTTCTACACCCCGCTCGGGCAGCAGGTTCGCGATATCAAAGTATCTCATATCAGAGTGATGATAAGATGTCGGCATAATCTGCGATCGCCTACCCCGACCCATCGCAATTAGCAATCGCTGCCAATCCTGATCCATCTGGTGTAACACAGCCCAATTGACCAGTGCGTGACTCCGCGGGGGTGAGAACAGTCTTAGCTGGAGTATCTGAAGAGCTGCACAGCTATCATGCTCCGCAGACCATAGATGGGAGAGCCAATGCTCCTTTGCATATGTAATGATGGGGAAAGAGATGACTTTGTTTCTGGTAGTGGAGTGAAATTCATTGAAATCCAGAAAAAGGTAGGTTAGGCACGTTTGAGTGATGGCAAGATGAGACATGCGCTCGCTGATACCGAAGAAGGCCGCCGCCCCAGACTTGATATTCTCGGATAGGAGATATTCTTTCACAGAGAAGTGGGCCAGCCTCACAGTGCCTTTCGTCCTTGATTAGCCAATATTCTGATAATGCATGAATTACTCACCATTCATCTCTGTAACAAGGCCGGAGCATACAGTTAACACATTTCTTGGATCGCCGTATTTCAGATCGGGGTTATAGGCAGGACCATCCTCGGTGTCAAAGTCGATCGAGACAACGTCGCTGATTTCTTCGAGCCGTAGAGCACGAGTCGAGAAAGCTAACCAGTGCAACATCTGAAGGAGATCACGGCGGCGGCGGCTTCGGACAAGGATCCGCTCATAGGTTTCTTCGAGATTTTTCGGCAGTGCTCTCAGCTGCTCCTTGACTTCTTGGGCATTGTAGCAATGTTGGAGATCGTCTATCTGCAGTGCCACCCATCTGAACCTATTCCAAATCTCAATTGAAAGGGCGCGTAACTTGAGTTATTTTGCACGCACATTCCATCAGCATCCTCGATCAGCGTCGTTTTTACCAAGACTCGGATGCTCTCATCCCAGACGTCAATAAGTGCGATTCGGGAGTCCAGATACAGCCTGATATCCATGTTGCATGAGGACTGTGCCATATGAACACGACGCACGCGAGAAATGGGATCGAGGTGTTTGACGATATCGGTCTCTGGTCGGCTAGTAAACAGCAAGTGCAGCTTGCAAAACTCCCAGCCGATCGTGGCTTTGATCCACTGTAAGAGCTCGACCCTATCTCCGCACTCATCCAGGGAGTCTACCATGATATATACCTCATCGAAACCCTCTATTACTCGCTGGAGAGCCTTTCCAAGAGACTTGAGAGATGGCCTGCTGCGGCCGTCATGATGCTGTTGATACATATCCTTCAATGCCCCTGGGATTCCGCCACACCGCGAGGCGAGTTGCGACAGCAAAGATCGAAGTAAATTCTCATAGGCAGATAGGCCTTTATTGGAATTCCTACTGTCGAAGAAGAAATAGGCGTAGCCAGAAAGAGGGCGTGATTCGCAAAGCTCTTCGATGTGTTCAATAATCAGTGAGCTGTGATTGAAATGTGCTGTTGAGTATTGGCATGAGACGGGACAAAGTCTTGGGGAGAGTTTCACCAGAGAATGGTTTTACCACATCCAGCTGAAAGCAAAGTCATCAGCAAGAAAGCCTGTTTGATATATCTATTTGATAAGCAAGGGCTCTCACGAGTTCCAAATATGTATAGCACAAGGTCAGGGCTGTCTTTCCATTCTGAAAACTCCTCGCCGTTGATGAACCAGCCCCCTGTTTCCGGAATATGTTTACGTTGTGCTGCGATGAGGTTTTCAGAAACGTCAGGAGGAGCTAACCAGCCATGGACCTCGCGACCTTAGAAGTTTCATTGAGAGCAGGCCACGAGGATCAATCGATTGAAAATGTACCAAACATTCGGTCACGATCGACTCTCAAGCGCTCTTCAATCGACGCGACCTTGTCGTAGGTGCCTATCCCGGCTCCGGTGTCGCAGTATGTTATGTGATCACCACCGATATTTATGACACGGGCATTTCCCGATACGCCCACAGTGTTGATCATCTAATGATATGTTCGATATAGGACCCACTAAGTCACGGATGGAGGCACTCACCGGGTGCTGAGCCAGCTCTCCTACGATCCGATGGGAGTCTACAAGGGTGATTGGCAATCAGTCTAGCAGAGCATTGGTAATGGTAGGTCTGTACTTGTGGAGCTCTCAGATAGCCTTCCAGGTGTGGTGGATGGCTTGCTCATCCCAGAGTTCTTGAACCCTCCGCTGTCCTGCCAGAGCGGTAAACGCTGGTAAACGGTAAGAGGGATCTCTGCGGCCCCAATAAGTTTAGACGCCGACTTTGCCTGATCGAAATTTGCAGCGCTGACTCGGCCAGTGAAGTCTCTGGATTCTGCACTGATCCTTGGAAACGCTACATATCCCCATGCCTCCCAAGCAATCTACATCTTCAAAAGGGCTGCACGACCCGCGGCGGCACGTAGGCATTCATCCGGAGCACGTCTCAAACGTTAGCAGCACGGACTACCCGGGGCACTATCCGCACGAGGATCATTCATGGGATCTGGTCAAGTTCGCCAAGGTGCGTTCTCTCCATACGGTGTGAGCGTCAACTGATTATCAGCGGGATTTTATTTTATGCGTTTTGTCGGGCTGGGTTGTGTTGGAAGGATAGAATCTGCAGGTGAAGGTGCAGCGGCTGTCGGGGCGCTCGATCGATTTTGATATGGTCGGAGTGGATGCGAGCATCGCGAATGCGTTTAGAAGGATCATGATAGCAGAGGTACGCTTTGGCTTTTTTGTCCGCGCTCATTGCCTTCGGGAAAGGGAGTGAAAATGGATATTACAGAGCTGACTTCAATAGGTGCCTGCGATATGTGTCGAGAACGTCTATGTGTTCAACAACACTTCAGTCATCGTGGATGAGATTCTCTCGCATCGAATAGGGATGGTTCCCCTCAACGTCGATCCTGCGCTAATAGACATCAAAGATTGTGCGTCAAATTGTCCGTTCAGTCATCTTACACTCCCATTTAAGCGAATTTGTACCCGTCCCTGGCTTCACAGCCATAACCGACCAGCCCACCGACCGCAACACCCTCGTCTTCAAGCTCAGCGCCGAATGTACACGTAATCCCAAGGCACCCAAGGGTAGCACAAATCCTGCTGAGCTGTACCACAACTCCGAGCTCCTATCGTCGCACCTGCGCTGGGAGCCGCAGGGCGAGCAGGCGGTGGTGTTCGGCGACAACCCGCCGGCGCCGACAAATCCAAATATCGTGCTGGTAAAACTGCGCCCCGGGCAGAGTGTGGACATGGAGCTGCACGCAGTGAAGGGGGTTGGGAAAGACCATGCGAAGTTCACGCCTGTCGGTGCGCCGTCTCCTTTCCTCCTCATTTTTTGCGAGTTCTGAGATGGCTGGATGCTTGCAGCAACGGCATCGTACCGCATCCTCCCGCTCATCATCCTCAACCCCAGCAAACCCGTCCCGCCCGAGCTCGCGGAAAAGTTCGCTGGATGCTTCGCGCCGGGCGTCATCAAGGTCGACCCACGGACGAAGGCAGTAAGCGTGGACGAGAAGAACATGCGGCGCGACACGGTCTCGCGCGAGGTGTACCGGCATCCGGAGTTCGAGGGGTGCGTGGAGCTGAAGCGGGTTCGGGATTTCTTCTTGTGTGCGTCCCTCCTCCTTCTCCTCCATCATTCTCTGCATGTTTATTGATCCTCTATCTTTCTTGCGTCCTTTTCAGTCAGAGTGGAATCGGAGTCGTTCTACAAGCCCGAAAACCTCCTGCCAGAGGCGATAAAAATCATGCGCGGCAAGCTCGCCACGATACGAAAAGCGGCGGAGGCGCTCTTGCAAGACTCGGATGCCATAGACGAGGAGATGGCGGCTGGGCAGGTGCGGGCGGATGCAACTGGAGCAGGGACCACGGTGGGAGATGGCGATGTTGTAATGATGGAAACGTAGTATTATCTGTACATTTAGGTCTTTCAAGCGGTCCAAGTGACTTTCTTGAACCCGTCAGGCCCCGTCAGACGAGTGATAGCTCTGCGAGTCTTATAATCCGGGGCATCATACTTATGCAGGGAGCTTGAAACATGGACTTGAGCAGAGGTATATACACCGGGCATCTCAGGTCGAGAGGCTAATAAGACAAGGAATATTATAAACAAATACATCTCTGGAAAAAAGGTAAATATAAGTACTGGCATAGATTCAAAGGCAGAAACACGCACGCAGTCAATGGGTATCATGTTAGCATATCACACAATCCGCCTCAGGTTTCGCTAGCCGCGCTTCTAGCCGCGCATTTAGCGTACCATCGGGGGTATAGTAAGTACATCCACTGAGAACGGATTCGTCTAAGTGAAATAGAGCTTTGATTAGATGAAAATATGGACTGACTCGTATTGCAGACTTGATGCCGTCAGACTGTCGTCGAACTCGAGAGTGATTTCTCCTCCAGTGTGTGGGTATCGCGGTGTTGGAGCTGTCAGCTGGTCACGACCTGCCTTCAGCCGCAGGCTGATGGTCGACTTTGGCTTCCGCAGCACGTTTGCGCCATCTTCGGATGTCTCGTCTGGAGACGTGGGGCGGCTGAACCACGACGTTGCACCCGCAGGCCCAGTAACATATTGTGGAGGCTCTTCGATTAGAAGTCGTGAATCGATCCATGTAGGGGGACTGTGCTCGAGGATTGCGAGGGATACGGTCCATTTTGAGGAAGGTGCGATGGAGAATGCAAGCCGCCACATGCGCCCTGGACGAAAATCAGAACAAAGATTGCAAGAGGTAGACTTGTCAAACGCACCCTTTGCAATGAACTCCAGCTGAATCTTCTTCGACACTCTCATCCGCTTCTGGAATGCCATGATACTGCAGTGCATCACAAACGCAGAAGCGTCGTCATCCACGTCCTTTACGTCAATGGTATCTTGGGGTATACCCCCACCCAGCAGTATTTCGTCGGAGCCCGACATTGGTGAGAAGACCGGTGACATGCGTAGACGTTGGAACAGCGCATGGTCCGAGTTCATCAAGCACGCGAGGCGGATATCCGATACTGTGCTCGATGTCAAAGGGCTGGAGTGTGAAAGGAGCGCGGTGACCAAGTCGTAGTCGTTAGAGTTGACTGGTTCTGCGGGACGCTTGATGATGGCCCAATGTATGGGTGTATGACCTTCGATTGATTTCTCTTGCAAGACAGAAGATAGCGACAAGGCGTATGCTTTGCACGCTTCCTCGCAGCTGGAAAGTATCGCACCGCCGCTGTGATCGTCAGAGCTCGTCAAGTCGACTCTGACTAGGTCACGGACAAGGCCAATAACAGTCGACCGTACTTCGCGCGTCGTTTTCGATGCGCCAAATCCAAACCAACTGGAATAGCGCGGTCCTTGCATGGGGCGCTTTCCAGCAGCATTGGCGGATATTGGTGTGGTGGAACCACTGGCAGCTGGATGAAGAGGGGACGAAGACTGCGTGAAGGACGATGATCCCGGCGAAACAGGTGGCTTTTCGGGAAGATAGCCTCGAGCTCTGCTGGGTGTATCAAGTGCATCGTAGGATGGAGGGGCATCTGTGGGGACACGGTCTTCTGGTAGAGGGGCTTTCGAGTCTATGATCACCATTGTCGGTATACGCAAGGTGTGACACGTCTGTCTGAAGATGGATGGTCTGATATGACTCGAATGTCATTCAGAAAGACATGCGAGTAGATAAATACGTGTCCTCGATGAACTCAGCTGCGCATCCGCTCAGTGCCGGGTGCTTGGGAGAAATCAACGACTGCGGGACCGATCAAGGGCTATCAAGGGCTGTTCACTGCAACTGCGGAGTCTTTGACTTGCACCGCCATGACCACGCTTGAGTCTTGACCGATGTCGGCTCAACCGCTGGCACTTTGCAATAATAGCAGTGATCTGGGCACTGATAAGAAGTGCATTCTCTTTTTTTGAAATCAACTCTTGGGATGACTACGCCTTTTCACCACAGCTTCAGAAGTTGCAAGATTGCAACTTTTGCACCGACCAAGGCTCTCTTCTTCCACCAGCACCTGCTAATCGTCCATGCGATACTTACTGGATCCCTTGGAAGATTGGCCGAAGCTAAAATCCCTAGCCAGGACCTTAGATAGTCCTGGCGTCTATCTAGATGTACAAGAGACACGTCAAGCTTCCAGCTCCACGCTCATTTCGTCCACATGTTGTGTCGGACTGAAAAGGGGAGATTCCAGGGCCACGAAGGTTAACGAGAAGAGAGCCGATGAGCTTGGTAACCGAAATTCTGCAATCCCCACGCGGAACGATCACGGTCACGCATCCGATGGACCATCTGCCTTCAAGCCGAACCATTCAATAGTCCATCCATAGGACCGTTTCAACGAATCGGCGTACTCGCGCAGGCGCACGGGATCAAGGCTGTCTCGCTGTCCGTGAGGTCTGTGTACCGGTCAATTACTGGATATTGAGAGATAAAGGGCAGCAGGAGTCCTTACCGATGACAAATGAAAGGCCTATTCTTCTCATCGTTCAGGCCGGCTGGAAACAAACTGCCAGTGAGATCGGAGTGCGTAGGAAATGATGAACACAAACTGACACGATGGCGTAAAGTGAACAATCGAGCCTCCTTTTGGTTCCATGCTAAAACCGAGTCTAGCCATCGCCTTCAAGCATTTGTGCACAATGTCAGAGCTGTGTCAGACGAGGGCCTCGGGGGAAAATAACACACATATTGGAATTCCTTGAAGGAGCGGTCTCCTTTCTCCTTCCCACCTGAGAACAGCCGACTAAAGAAATCATATACGCGCTTTGCCACCCTAAATTCGGGGAGCTCTCGCGGTGCACCGTTCGCTCCACTCGCCTGATTGTTGCCATCCTGGGCTGCAGTGCTGGATGTCGTTGCGGCGATAGGTGCGTTCCGCGTCTTAACCTTTGGTCCCATTCTTGGGACTGGTTCGTCGAGTTCGGGAAGCTCTGTACGAGACCAGTATGGCTTGACAACGGTGGCTGCTGGGGTGGGATCTGGCTTTTCTAGCGGACTAGGGAGTCGGTGAGGAGTAGTGGGGGCTGTTGAATCGTCAACAATGACCACTGCTTCTTCTGGGGTTGACGTCAGAGGTACTGGATCAGGATCTGATGGTCCTGATACTGGTGGTGGTGCTCGAGCTTGAGGGGTTGAGAACCATATTGGTCTGGGTGGTGCATATCCGACGACCTTTGCGATCTCGTCAGACGACTCTAACATCAAGATCAACTCAAATCAATTGACCTGTCCTATCGGTTTTTTTTCCGCCTTTTGTGAGCATGCGTCAATTTCTTTCCAGATCTTTGCGAACATTGAAGGTTTTTCCAAAGATTCAATCGACTTGAGATGTTTTTCGATAGTTGACTTTTTCATGATATTCTCGGCTTTTTTGCCACCCGCAACTAACCAAGCGTAGCGAGCATCGTCGGGTATTGATCTCACTGCCTCAGGATGACCGAGCATTTCTTCAAAATCCTGTACACGACATATGCGATGTTCAATATTGAAATTTGAGGCCCCAGAGATGAATGGATTGCTTACATGTAAGCTTCGCAAATGCGTTATGTCGTCAGATAGCTTTTCGGACAATGTGTCCAGCTCTATCGGTGTAGCATTGTCAAATTGGCTGAGCAGGTCCATGCGTATTTCTCGGTCGGTCATAAAAACGGCGTGCGGCGATGCGAACCTCATAAGCGTCCCGGCGAGGTTCGAGGCCATCAAACGAGTGTGGACACTGTCTTCCTGAATATAATTCAAATTAGGCTGAATGTGAGCACCTCCCCAATCATCATCATAGTTCTGGTTGAATTTGTCTGTCACTCTGTGATTTCTGATATCTGTAAAAGCACTCACAGACACACGCGTAAAATGCCCTTCAGTTGCTGGATGGAACATGATACTAAAACGAACTCGTTTTTCAAGCTTCTCGATTTCCTGTATGATGAGACATTTGACGGCCCCCATGAGCTTGTTCCGCATAACTTTCGATCCGGGAACCCCCTCCTTCTCGTCCAACTTTTCGATGTCTTTCAAGTATTCGACGATGACGTTCCATGTTCCCAGATGCACTAGAGTATTGTTTATGAAGTAGCGGATCTGCTGCCCGATGTACATCAGCAAAACAAAAATCTGCTTAAATGTGGCTTTTGGCGCTTATGGAGGCAATAAGCTGGCAAAGCTCCAAAAGGTATGTTTTTGGCTTGAGAGCGTCTTTGGCCGTTGATCGCCCAAGCAAGCTCAAGCTCCCTCAAGCTCAGTAAATTGCCAAAGCAAAATAAGCTAACAGCAAAGCAAAATATAAGCATATAGGTTTTCGCAAGGACTTCGAAGCCAGATCAAAATTTCGAAAAGACTCAAGGAGGCTTAAAAGTCGAGGCAAGACAAGTTGTAATCGAATTCAAGCAGTTCTAAGTAGTTACAAGCTGATGCTACAGAGAGTATAAGACGAGATATAATCCATTTGATACTACACAATCCAACAGAAAAACTCGAATATTGGCTTCCTACTAGATAGCTCGTGAAGAATGCAGTGGATCTAGTCGGGGAGCAACGAGGCAAGCTCGTCAGTGCCATGATGAGCTCGGAGACCTTCCGAGCTGCGCCGTCAACATGGTACTCGCATCCGGCACTGTCAACCTGCCTGCCGCCGTACTAGTACTTTCGTCGTCGCTGCCGTTAAGTAGCATGTTAGGGTGCATAGGGCTCGTACTCCGGTTCGCGCCAGATGTGCTGCCATCAGCGACGTGTGACAAGCACGACGAGCTCGCGATGTTGGCATGTGTGGAGGTGGAGGTCGTGTGTGGATCCAGACAGGACGCACGCGTGGAAAACCCATGCCCCACCCCGAGGCTCACGAGCGCCGGAACCGCCGTGCGCGTCCACACCGCGGGGAGCGCGAGCCACGCGTAGCACGCGAGCGTGAGCGCCGAGCCAAGGAGTAGGAGGCGGTGCACGATGAAGCCGCGGTGCGCGCGGTCGGTTATGTATCCGCACTACGGGAACAGGAACGCATCAGTTGAAGCCGTGTCGAGTGCTAAGGTACGAAAGGAGACGCACAGTAAGTTAGGCCTGTACATCTGGGGAACTCGGAACATTAGCTGCCATTGATAGCAGTCATTTAAAGCTAATAGTGAGGCTCAGCAGAGCACACACGTACACAGACAAGCACTCACATAGTTTACAAGGCTTAGCATAATCTCTAGCGCCCTACACCACCTCTGACGCCATATCTCTGTATCAGCGGGGGACAGGAATTTTAGAGAGGTCACATACCTGGATAAGTCCTTCTCAAACTAAGTATACTGCAAGTGTACGGTCCAGATGTAAGGAGAGAGAAGCAGAGTATTAGACGAAGTGTAGAGGCAACACTTGAGGTATCGAGTAAGTCGCGAGTGAGTTGAGCAGCGGGCGTGTGCAAAAGGGTTGACCACGAGAGTTACGAGTAAACATTACACGGCAAGGGACTTGTCGAAATTTCCCAGAAATTATTATTATCCCCGAGTTCTCACTTTCTTCCTCTGCTACCACCACCCGCTTGTCCCTCTTCGTCCCATAATTCACCATTCCACTCTGCAGCCGTCACAGTGCACAATCCATGTGACTCTCCATGTGCATGACAGTCGGTTGGAACCGGTGTACACGCCGCAATGCACAATATGAGGCAGTGAGGCGCCAGCGAGGCCTCGTATTTGCAAGTAAGTCTTAGTCTTTTATTCCATCTCGTGAGCATGCCTCGCTCATGCCCGCCCCATCACGCTTAACCAGACTCACGCCCACATCGCTGCCACTGGGCGCGGTGGGTCGAGCTCAGTGTAGGGGTCATTGTGCAGATTTCAGGTGAGCATTCATGACTTCGTGATACTAGCTGTGCTAATATCTTGCGCTCATCGCCCCAGACGCTTACACATACCTGAGCACACCGGACGCCGCAGTGCACACAGCCAGCTATCCAGCTCACACCCAGACACTCGCACATACCCGGCATGCACCGGACGCCGCAGCGCGCACACCCTACCACCGTGGGACACACCCGTGGCCGCTGCAGCACACGCGCACACCTTCCGGCCACTCCACACACGTCACCGCCCACGGCACAGAGGCCTTTCCCCACGCGCCGCTTCACTTTCGACGTGCGTGTGACGCGGCTGCAGCCACACACACCACCGCCCTTGTTTTTGTGCCCAACGAACATCCGCATTGACTCCTCCTTCGCTGCAGGGACACCCCGCGCATGTTACAGCGCGCCCACCGCAAACGCTGCGGCATTTGTGCACGGATACGGCCGTTCTAGTATTAAGTAGTTACCCCCCTGTAGTACTATAGCTTGCCAATCATATATTGTGACTTCCTGAAAGCATTTCCTTGAAGCACCTTTGAACTCGCCTTTCCACAGCTTTTCTACACTTTAATTTTATCTTGCTGCTCTTGATTTCGCTTTTCGGTAACTTGCAGTTTTGGTATGAGCATGAGCTTGAGCTTAGACTTGTACACACTTTTTTGTGTTCTTCAGATTTGGCTTGGACAACTTTTGGCCCTTGTGATTTGGCTTACGGAGCTTGGACGAGCTTAGACGAGCTTTACCCCAGCTTTCGAAAATGAGATATGATATTATGAATGATGGTATCATGAGCTGTTTTGGTGATAGTCAATAGTGGTACTTGAAGTTGGGTCCAATATAATAGCCACTATTAGAAGTATTACTCTAAACTACCAATACTAATACTCGACAAGATCACTGGCAAGCAGTGCTTCAAGATGCTCCTCAAGCCCAAAACATAGCTTATGAGAAAATGAGCTTAAAATGGGCTTTTAGCCCCTCAAAGCATTCTCAAGCCAATTTAGGTTTTGCTGATGTAGCGTGGAGTGTCGAGGAGTTTTTCTGCAGTAGGAGCGTTGCTGTTCGCATCTGGGATAAGTTCCGGGCGAATTCTGGCTGCGGCTTCGACTCGTTGACGAAAATATCCTGGCTCGTTGTGAAGTTGCAGATATTCAGTGCCCCAGAACAGGCTCTCGGCCTCCGCAAGCCGCCTTAAATCTGCAGCAGAATGCATATCTTAGGGAGCGACTTGACTGCAGATGCTCGAAGTTATCCGGACAGCGATGATGGAGGTCGCAGGTCAACCGATTGCGCAACAATTTTAAGCGTTCCAGAATATTCTCCAAGATCTTCCAGTTTCCGGGCCAATATGCACCGTGAGAATCATAACGTTCAGGCAGACGAATTCGAATAGGAAGTTATCTGCAACATATGAATAGTATACCATGACCATCGTGAATGTTTGAATGTTGCAGTCCCCTATGCTGTACCAAGACCCAAGGGCACTCAGATCCCACTAGCATCCTTGGATCATGCCGAGCTAAAGAGCTACGGGCTTATCCTAGTGCAGCTGTGTATGATGGCATGCAGTAAGTCGAATGGAAATCTTCTGCAGGGTTCATCGTCCATAGTGAAAGCAAGATGGTGGGATCGATGGGGGATGACAAGCGCTTAGCGCCGAGGGAGATGGGAGATGGGAGAAGGGAGAAGGGAGAAGAGAGGTTGTATACCAATATCAGGAAACGAGGAATATCAATAAACGATTGATTTTGAGTGCAATAAAGATAAGTGTTTGTAGTCGGAAATCATTCAAATGAATTAAACGGGATAATGATGCGATAACAGGTTTGTTTTTTAATATTACTAAAGGAATGGTTAGACCGCAGTTGGAAAGGACAAGGAGGGACGAACTTCGATTATGAGCGATGAACCTGCCGCGATTATGCAAACAATATCACCAAGGCTGCGTAGCCAGAACTTCTGAAACCTTGACCACCAGCTCATACTTTTTCACTAACTCTGCAGAAAAGTACGCTTTAGCTCCACTAACACCTTGGCTACGAACGACCTGGCTGATTCGGTCATATTCCGCAGGCTTGTCGGCGCGCTTGATCTGGCAGACGAAATCTCGCTTCTTGTTGTATATCATCAGATCACCAGTCGCCACATGTGCACCATTACCAGGACCCATCCAGGGTACTTGCACTTTGATGACCATGGACTTGGATTCGGAGAACTTTGGGGCACGGGGACCGCGGGTATGACGCTCAGGTGTAGGATCCGTCGGGATGCCCATGGCGTTGCGCGTGAATGTAGCTGACGGAACAACTGTCCCGATCATACCGTCTGCGTAGTCCGGCTTCAAGGTCACGGTGTTTGCAGTTGAAAAAGGGCTGCAGGCCTTCTTGTGCGCCGACCAGTGAGATTCTACGCTTGTGAGCGATGCGAAATTCGCGGTCTATAGGGACACTCACTTTGACATGATGTAGAACAGTATTTGATGCTGCGGCACTTGCTGCAAAGCTTGAGAGCCGGGCCCGAATTTTTGCAATTGCCACATTGCTTTTCTGCGAGAAGGGCCTCTTCGCCTGCTCGTTTCCTGAGCCACTTGCTGACAGCAGCTGCAACTTGCGGTCCGCATGTTACAAAAAATGTCCTTGGAACGATATTATCTGCATCCGGAATATCCAAATCGGCGCCAAACTCCATGAGTAATTCTATGGATGGAATATTGTTTGCCATGAACGCGTTCAAGATTGGGATTTGTCCATAGCGATCTTGATGATTGACATTCGCACCAGCTACCAGAAGAATTCGAGCGAGGTCCAAGGGAGATGATGCCACGTGCTGGGTCGAGTGGGTAAGGGCGGTGAGCCCCGCAATGTCTTCCCTATCTGGAGGACATCCACGGGAGAGCAAGTATGATAAAGTCTCCGCATGTTTCATGGGCACCGGCGAAGATGCAATATGTCGTTTCCCAGAGACAACGATGGTTGCATATCCAAATCTTAGAGCACCTTCTGTTCCAATCAGATCAGGGCCTCGGCCGGATTCGACTGCCTGGGTTTGGAACGATTAATCGTATGCAAACGGCACCGGCAACCAGCAACCAGCAACCAGCTTGAAACGTACCATCTTCACTTTTTCTAGATCACCCCTAAAGCAGCTCATCGCGAATTCAGAGAGAAGCCTGTGATTGAATGTTTCTGACTCTGTGCACAAGTCCGATAACAGTCAGTAACAGCCAGCTTAGAAGCTTTAAGTGCGGACGAACGATCGCAATACATGTTGCGTAATTTTTGACCCCCTTTCGCGAAGTTAAGATATCCTGGTTGATCCACTATCCTCTGCATTTCCGGCGGGATAATCACACCTCCACTCCCGGGGGTTGTTGACTGCATGATCATCCTGCGAAGTCGCGTGAGGGGTGAGGACAAAGAGTAACAAATTAAACTTCAAACAATAGGCGCCCCAAACACGTACGCGTGGATATTCTCCTATCTTTATGCGTTGCTACCATTATGTGAAACAAAGTTACCGTCGTTTCTTGGTTGTTTCGACCCTTTTTCGCGGCAACCATCGGCCGCAAACAAATGTCGCTTACCAGTACTCACTGCGGCACCGGCTTCATAACCGGGCTGGATAACCCCAGCGAGATCCCAACTGCCGCGAAATACGCATCAAGGTCGCGCCAAAAACCCGTGCCAGACCGTTGCCAGACTGCGTACCTTGCTAATGCAAGCTCCCACTGGATTTTTTGGGGATGCGCGTTGAGCACTCTTAAACTCCTCCATTTACCATGCCTGTTAACACCCAAGCCGCCTTGGTAGCTCTGCGCGGCCTTCCTCTCATTCTGCGATTGTCCGGAAGTCCCAAGCTCAAGATGCTATTGACAATCTTACCTGCCGTCTTTAAATACGCGTCCCTCTTGCTTCTGCTCCTAAACATTCGATCTGTCCCTTTGGCCTGGCATGGTACGTGTTCGCGCAACATTCCCTGCATCTCATAGTGCTGAACTTTGACGCGTCAGCTCGCGTGTTTCGTCCTCTCGTCGCTCTACAATGGCGCTACTACTGGCTTCGCTTGCGCATCATCTTCAAGTCCCGTAAACAGAAGGAATTGGCTGTTGGACAGTGGTTTGAGGAGCTGCTCCCTGTTGGGCTGAGCCCTTTTGATTCTCTGCTGTCGTACAAAACCCGGGCTAGTGAGTATTGTCATTTTATGCGTACCTTGTATTGCAGGCTGAATATCTTCCTTCGCAGCTCTCGACGACTCTGATTTCAACGGGCATTTGAGTAATTCTAGCTATGCCAAGGTAAGCGAGTAACCTGTCATTCATTCAGAGCCCTGGTTGTTGACCCTTCCCAGACGTACGATTTAGCCCGCATGAAAACGGCTCTCGCGTACTTTCCATCATTCTTCCGAGTTGGGGGCTGGATAGCTCTGGGTGCAACTCACTACCACTTCCTGCGTGAAATACCCTTGCTGCACAACTACGAAGTGCGCCTACGAGTTGGAAGCTGGGATCAGAAATGGGTACGTTCGCCCTCTCCCACTGCCACATCTTGGTCATTGACGTGCTTGGTGTCGTGTTTTTCTTTGCAGTTCTACGTCGTTGCTCGCTTTGTGACCCATTCAAAACCAAAGAAATCACATTCGAAAGCATCGATTGAGGGCAAGATCAGAGACGGAACACCTCCAACTGATGATTCACTCTCGGCCGGCTCGACATTCCACGCATCCCTCCGAACGCCCGCTGATGGGCTCGAGACTCCCGCTCCCACTACACCCTCGGGCGTGCCTCCTTCTGATATTAGCGCTGCGGATGCTATGAAGGCTATCGCTGCAGCCCAGATGGTGACAGAAGAGCCTGACGGTGCCACTGTCAACTGCATAGCCGTATCCGAACTCTGCTTCAAACACGGTCGTATCACAGTTCCCCCATCAATTGTCTTAGCATCATCAGGATTCTCTTCTCCCAGTCCCGAGGGTGAAATGCCCTACTCGCACGCAAACCCCCCGCCGCACTGGGCCGAAGCGCGCAAGCTCGTTGCGCCCCGTGCTTCAAAGGAGTATGTGAAGTTCTTGCGGGGTGGATGGAGGGATGTTCCCGAGGCGGAGAGGTGGTGGGTTGATGCGCTTAGTGGAAGTGTTGAGGAGAGGAGGAAGGTTCATGTGGAGGAGGGTGGGGCGATGGGTGCGTTGAGGAAAGGCATGCAAGGTGCTGGATCGGTGTAGAGTCGTATTGTTTGGATCTCTGATACTACAGGAAATTCAGTAATTGAATATAATATATCAGGGTGCGTAGTCCCCCTTCAATTAACATCTCGCATCAAGGCGGCTCATTCGCCTGCAGGTACTGCTCTACCAATAATATCAATCATATCCAGGATGCTGTTTGGGACATTTATCCATGTGCCCCTGCAATCTTTTTAAAACGAGTTTGTCGAAGGCTCCGCTGTTACGCTGTCTCGCTGTCTCACTTTACAATTGGCCCCTTGTATAGTATTGGTGAGTTTGTGAACTCCTTCAGCCTGATCGGGGTGACTCCGGGCCAATGATTGGAGAAACCTCGGGCGATGTGCAGATAACGCATCATATAAGTATCATAAATTGCGGGCAACAGTCAAAGTACTCTATAGGTAGTTCCCCTCCGCATCCCCGGCACCATGGTTAGGATCATCGCAGGCTCATACGCGAACGAGATCTACACCCTCGAGTTTGATCCATCCTCCGGATCCCTCTCACTTTCATCTTCGATCACGGTGGGCTTCCACCCCTCTTGGATTACGCCCCACCCAGCCCAACCAAGCAGCGGGACTGTCATATTCGCGGGACTGGAGCAGGCTGCTGGGGAAGTTGTCGTGGTATCTTTCGATAAGGATGGAAACGGCAAGATCGAGACGAGGGGCATATCGAGTCAGGGAGAGGATCCGTGTTCATTAGTCGCCACGAAGGACGAGATTATTGTCGGAAATGTGAGCTTTAGAATTAGCCATTGCAGATTCAGATTAACTCACTCAATGAAATGTAGTACTCATCCGGCTCTGTTACATTTCTTCCTCTTGTCCCCGAAGCCCCTTTCCTGAAACCCGATAGCTCTACAACCACCATCAAGCTAAGCGGCAGTGGTCCGAACCAAGAACGCCAACTGGGTTCGCACGCCCATCAAGTGATCTTTCACCCCGAGCGAGAAGAGCTTTTGGTCCCTGATCTGGGTGGTGACAAGGTTTGGAGGCTCTTGAAGGGGGATGATGGCAAGTGGGATGTGCACGGACATGTTGCCTACGCGCCAGGCGGCGGGCCCCGTCATGTCGCATTCTACGGTGAGATATATAAATCAATTTAACTATATCTCGTAGCTCATGCCTATATGTGCAGAGGGTATCCTATACACCTTGGTTGAGCTAACCAGCGGCCTGACCGCTCACCGACTCCCCGCCCTGCCAGCGGCACCTACCCTCACCCACACAACCCCGACCCTCTCCAACCCTCTCCCCCTACCGAACGACATGCTCGCTGCCGAGATTCTCGTCCCCACGCCCAACGCCGCCTTCCCCTCGCCCTACCTGTACATCTCGAACCGCAATGACCCCTCGCCTGAGGGGGACACTATCGCGATTTTTACCCTGGCGGATAAGGAGCAGCCTGTGCTGGTGCAGGAGGTGCGGACGGGCTTGAAGCACGTAAGGGGAATTGTGTTCGGCGGGCCGGATGATAAGTGGTTAGTGGCGGGAGGTGTGCTGGGCGGTGGGGTGAAGGTGTTTGAAAGGACTGAGGGAGGAAAGAATCTGAAGCTTGTTGCGGAGCTGAAGGATGTCGAGGCGCCGACGGGATTTTTGTGGATTTAGATATGAGGATCTGCGTGAAAATGCACGGATGTAGAATTTAAAATTTGGGCTCGCTATGTAAGACTCGAATGAAAAGCGTAAAACGGTATGGAATGGTTTAAAACGGCCGCGTATTAAATAAATGGGCGAGTTAAACGTTAAATACCCGACACGAGTGGACAAGGCGTGTAATGGGCAAGTGACGAGAAGCCTTGGTGGGCTGGGGGAGCGGCGGGGGGAGCTCTGGGGCTAGTCAAACTTTATCAATTTGCTGCTAAAGCTACATATCAACATATACGGGTAGGCTCGGGCGGATAGTCAAAGACTGATCACGACGATAACACGAGAGCGTCTGAACGCTGGAACAGATGCATACGTATCATTGATACGTAGCATTGATACGTAGCATTGGCATCCCACGCCACGGCTGCCCGCAAGGCCCAGCTCCACTTGAAGCTAGATGTACTGTGAGCGAGTCGCTCCGTTTCTGATGCAATGCGAACTTACGGTTTTTCTTTGCAAATATTTTAAAGAATGCACGATGGGGTACAAGTTGCCAGAGTCTAGCGACCCTCCCGATCACCTTGCAGAAGCCAGCCACAGTGCTCGTGAATCTGCTCCAAGTACCAGCCACCGTGCTCCCGAGCGTCCTGCAGAGGCCAGCCACAGTGCTCATGAATCTGCTCCAAGGGCCAGCCACCTCTTCTCCATCCTCAATATTGTATTCCAAAGTCATTGTGACCATCGCCTGCATGACTGGTTCCCTATCAACACCACCATCGACCCTCATCCCGTGTATGACTAGTTCCGTTCTAACATTACCATCGATCCTCGCATGCGGTAGTACTGGTGGTACCACCGCTTGTAAGGTAGCTGTCCAACTTAAAACTAGATGTGCTGTAAGCGAATCGCTCCGCTTCTGATGCAATGCGAACTTACGGTTTTTCTTTGGAAAAAGGCTAGCCGCAGTGCGCGTGAATCTGCTCCAAGGTCCCTCTCTATGCTGAGAATCTATTATGACCATCGCCCGCATGGCTAGTCCAACAAGAACACTACTGTCCTTCTTCATACGCGCTGGCACCGGCGGAGGCACCTCCTGCAGCTTGTTTGATTCCTCTGAGATTTGGCACGCAACTATCCACTGGCGGATCGCCCATGCTATAATGTACTCTGGTACCACCAGTGCCCATACAGTGATCCGGATCTGTTCCAAAGTGACAGTGAACCCTCCACTGGCGGGGCTAGGTACGTTACGATGGACGGAGACCCACGCACACACAAAGACTACGGTTAGAACCATCAGGATTCATGGCATATGGGAGATGATGATTCGCACTCAACTCGTAGCCAGAGAGCTCCAGATAATGTTCCATATAGTTCGGCAGTGAGTGATATCGATGTACTTGGAGTCATCAGATGTTGCTTCGACAGGAAGGGCCAGTGCGTGAATGCCTGATGCGGCAATCGCGCAGAGGAAGAGCAAAAACAGGAACATTTCAGCTTTGGTTTGGGGGGGGGGGTGGAATAGAGAACGAGCCAATATATGTCAGATGCTGTTAAGGAAACGATTGGTGGGTCCCGGCATTTCAAGCTAAGCAGGTCCAGGGAGTTACAGCTAATGATCATTCACCAGTTCATGTCCATGGCAACGAGATTAAGCAAGAAATTTGGCCTCCAGAAATGGAAAAGTGGCGTTTGAACGCCATCAAATACAGCATCGCAACTTACCGTGAACTGGAGAACGGTGAACGGTGAACGAAGAATTGAGTTGCCCTAGACTATGTCCTGTGCCCTGTTATAACTCGATGCCAGTGGGATCTGGTTGCCGTACCATAACTTCATACAGGCCGGTGGGCCCCCAGCCAGGCATTGCGTGTTTGCCAATTTTCCGGACAAGCATAGGGGTGAGTTTCCGGGGACCTCCTTCGAAGCCACGAATGCTGTTTGATGCTGTAGCCGTGGCAACATTGCTACGTGGCCATCTGTTCTGGCACCCAGATTTTCTGGAACTCGGCCATGATCAAACCACGCTGCTAGGGCGCATTCTTTCCTGTTCTGCCATCTTTCCACCTTTCTGAGCTCCAGTCATCTAGCTTTTCTACGAGCAATTGGATCGAAACGCACTGGTCCTTCTACGACATCTGTCAGATTACTAGAGATGCAATCCCCTGTTCCTTCCATGTTCTCTGCAACCCTCGGTGGGTGCCTTTAACCGTGCATGATCGATCGAAACTGATTGTCCGATAGACTTTCATCTGGTGGATGAGCAACCGAACACTGGCAAACTCGCCAACCCCGACCACTACGCAGTGTTGTACATCGATAAAAAGCCGGTCCCTAAAGCCCATTATAAAATGGCTATGTCGGCCCTTCAGTGGCCATCGTTGTAAGTTTTGACTGTCCTTCGGGAAGACCTTTGAGTAATTCGATACTTCCAATCAGCCACTTCAATATATCGTCGGCGGTGAAGATCGTGATATACCGGAAGAGAAGGCTGCCACGCAAGGACGCTGTTGCTGCGCAATATAAAGGGCGAGGCCGCGACTTTCTAGACCGAGGTAGCCTCTTCCTTCTTCAGAATAACAATTGACTGACATATTCCAGATATGAAGTATGAGCTGACCGACAAGAGGGGCTCCAAGCTGGATCTTCGCCTCTCTATCAACATCCACCTCACATGGGAATCACCTGCGGAATTTATCAAGTCTCTGGAGAACGCATCCCATCTGGAGGGTGTCCGTCCGTCCGAGACTGAGCAAGCATTAGACGGCCTTGGTCTACAGATTTTCCAGATTTTGCAGCAGATCGTGCCGGTCAGCGATGGAATTGCTGATGTGAGTATGCGATACTTCCCGGAATGGCCACGCATTAACACTGGAACGATTGCTGCAGGCGCATCCTCTACTGAAAATGATTTGGACGATTCTATCATCCGCCTATAAGGTAAATATTCACTCTCTTAGCCTATGTATCTGACTTTTGCTCGATAGGCCGTCAAGAAGCAGATGAACCAAGACGCAGCTGTTTGCGATCTCGCTAAAAGCTTGCAAGAGATCCTGGGCAGGGCGAACATTGTCCCAGCGCTGATGCGCATCCAAGATACAGATGATGTCGTCACAGAAATCAGACTTGCAGCGCTGGACGGTGCACTGCTCATCGCTGAGTACGTTGGAACAACTTCGCTCGCAGGTATGTCCTTGTTGATCACTTTGATATACACATATCTCACCAGCACGTACAGTGGATCATCAGCTATCCGATATGTCAGAGCGTATCAGCGAATGTCAGAAGCGATACACCGATCTTGGCGGTAACTTTGATCGCAGGGTACAGCCGGAGACCCAAGCGGCGAACTTGATGAACAATACGGGAGTGCAGAGGATACAAGAAGTCCAAAATGAGCTAACCGCCGCAGCGGGTTCTCCGATGGATACGCCAGCACGCGATAAACAGAATTTCAACACCGCCGACACATTAGGCATAGTGAACAATATTGGCGGTGATCTCACCGTACACGGAAATTACACTGTGCATCAAGAACCAAGTAAGTTTAATATGAATCTTTTGATAAATTTCAATTGGCCGGAATCAGATGTTTAACTATATCCCACTAAGTGATTACAGACGTCCAGATGGGTTAGCATTCGGTTTTTGTCTTCGCGTCTTATACACAACTGATATGCAACACTTTCAGAGGAAAATATCAAGAAGTGGATGGACGCGCTTGACACCCCCCCGAATTTCAACGCGGCGCGAAAGAAACATACTCCAAACACCGGATCTTGGTTTCTCGAAGGATCAGCATTCACGAGATGGAAGGATCATCCGGACATTCTCCTCTGGCTTCATGGCGATCGTGGGTGCTTCATCGCACTATAATCTGTTCTTTGCTGAAGCGATGAATACATAGCTGGCTGTGGCAAGACAATATTGTGGTGCGTATATGTGATCTCCAGTCTTTGTGCGCATACGGACTCACAGGGTGACTTCAGCGCCGCGGCCATCCAGGAAGTTATTGACTTCTGCAAGTCGCAAGCATCTACTACGGGCTACGCGTACTTTTTTTTTGATGGCAGAAGCGCCGAAGATACTCTCTTGGTACACGAAAGATTCCTTCGCTCCATCATTATGCAGCTAGCTGTTCAATGCGATGGTATACTAGTGGCCTTGGCAGATATGTATCTGAAATGCGACAAGGGATCTCGCCAGCCGCCCATCGAAATGCTCGAGGCTGCTCTTGTTGACATTCTGGACACCTTCAACAATGTTTACATCATAATAGACTCGCTCGACGAATGCTCAGAAAGGAAAGACCTTCTCCAATGGATCAGGGGAATCGCATCCAGGAAAACAGGAAAGCTGCATATGATGGTCACGAGTCGTTCTGAGCCGGACATCAGCCGCGGCCTTGAGTCTGTCGTCGGTCTCCAGGACATTTCTGTCATCGGTCATGTTATCGAGGCAGATATCAGCACTTTCCTTGACGCACGACTGGCTGTGATGTACGATGGGAACGAACAGGGTCTAAAAGAGCTGGTTAAGAAGTCGCTTTTACGCGATTCCGGTGGAATGTAGGTGATCGATTAGGTCTCCTGGCATCTCCTATCTCATGGAACGAACTGCAGGTTCCGATGGGTTGCAATGCAGCTCGACGCACTCAATGAATGCGTCAGCCCAGCAGAAATCGAAGCGCAATTAGCGTCTTTGCCCAAAGGATTGGACGAGACATATGCGAGGATCCTTTCCCAAAGCAAGCGTCCCAAGGCCCTCAAGATTTTCCTTCAATGTTTGGCCTTCTCCAGACGTGCAATGATGTTGCATGAACTCGCCGAGGTAGCGAAAGTAGACTTCGGTGTGCCCGACCGACCAGTATACAACGATCAACTACGATACATTGACCCTAGCACAGTGCTCCGCATTTGCAATGACCTTGTGAGCGTGGCCGACGGTGCGTTACTGTTCTCATGAGCGATTGCCACAATGCTGACTAATGGGTAGGTGTAGTCAAGCTCGCGCACTTCTCAGTCAAGGAGTATCTAATATCCGAGCACACCCTCTCTGGAGCTGCAGCCGACTTTCACACCACCGAGCAACTGTCACACTCAATGATCGCGCAAATCTCCCTTGCATATCTTTTACACTTCAACAAGCCCGATTCTCTCTCCGAGGACACTCTGTCATCATTCCCCTGGGCCCAATACGCAGCAGAGCACTGGGTCGCCCATTTTCGCTCTGCCGGCTCGGATCAAGGCACCGCTGCTCTTCAGCAGCTGCAAGTGCAGCTATTTGAACCTTCACCATCCTATGTGATGCACAATTGGCTTTTGTTGTACGATCAGGAGAACACTCATAGTGCGGATATTGACCGCAAAGCTGACGACTTTGCGGCTCCACTTTATTATGCTTGTCTCTCTGGCTCCACCGCGGCGGTGAAAAGCTTGATCGACAACGAGGCAGATGTCAACACTGAGGGCGGACTTTATGGCATTCCTCTGATAGTGGCGTCATTGAGAGGCTACCTCCCCATCGTCCAGCTGCTCTTGAAGCACGGTTCCAAAGTTAAAGCTGAAGGGAGATGGTTAACTGCCCTGGATACGGCATTCTTGAAGGGCAATGTCGAGATCGTCCAGCTGCTCTTGACGCATGGTGCCGATGCGGCAGGTACAAGGGAACGGCAGGACAAAGCCCTGGATACGGCATCCTTGGAAGGCCATCTCGGGATCGTCCAGTTTCTCTTGGAGCATGGCGCCAATGTCAACGCTGCAGGGGGGATATGGGCGGATTTTATACTGCTAGGGGCATCTCAAAATGGCTACCTCGGGATCGCCCAGCTTCTCTCGGAGCACAGCACCAATGTCAACGCTGCAAGGGGAACATGGGCGGATTCTGCACTGCTAAGGGCATCTGAAAACGGCCACCTCGAGATTGTCCAGCTTCTCTTGGAGCACGGCGCCAATGTCAACGCTGCAGGGGGGGCACGGACGAAGCCTGCACTGCTAGCGGCATCTCAAAACGGCCACCTCGCAATCTTCCAGTTACTCCTGATGCATGGTGCCAACGTCAACGCTGGATCACAATATAGCGGCATTGCGCTGAGCGTGGCATCATCCCATGGTCACGTCGCGATTGTGAACTCCTGCAGAAAAATTGGGAAGTCGAAGTCGAACGATCCAACAGCAAAGCCGCCTCCCTAGCGTCCAGCGTCGGCAGGCAATGCATTCGGGGCAGGGAGTTTGATAGCAGAGGAGGAGGAGGAGGAGGAGGAGTAACAAGTTATCAACGAAGCGGTTATCAATTTCTCGCTGTAAATTATGAGTCGCACGAGGGGACATCAAGGTGCATACTGAGTCTCATCTTAAGGTACACCATCCGCTTTCCCGGTCATCACAAAGGCCTCATCTTGCCGCGTTGCCCTCTGCCCGCCGTGATCCACCGTCCTCACACTTCTCCTTCCCGCCCCTCTTCTGCCTCACTATATAACTAATCTGTGTACTGCATCATTAATATAAAATACTATATGGATGGTTGGCACCAATTACTTTGAAAAGCAAGTGCACTAGCCACTATAGCCTTTTACCAATGTTGCATCTCCGTCTTCACAGACCACAGCTTAGCAGCTCACCTGTGCATTGTCGGTTCTGCGAGCTCTCACAGGTGTAGAAATGAAGTGATTGTTGATAAATGCATATATTTGCTAACAATGACCAAGATGAAGGCCGAAAGAGAAACTGGGAGAGGAGGGGCGTTGTAAGGGGTGGGACAGATTGGAAAGGGTGAACAATACTTGAATAACTTGGAACAATACAAAAAGTATATAGAGCACTCATAATCCCCCTACGAGGCACTCTACAATGAATCTCTTGCTGTAAACGCCCGCCCGCCCACCATCTGCGTCGCCCAGCCCAACACTCAACACATCCGCCCTCCTGTGCACCCCCACGGACACACTGGCATCCCAAACATGCGTGCCTCGGCCAGACACACCCGCTAGTGTTTAGAAATAGAGAGGGAAGGCAGGGGTTGAGAGGGAGCAAAGATCGGGGGTGGTGGTGGTGGTGGTGCAAGGGAAGGACGTGTCGCCGCCGATCGGTAATGGAGGGGAAGCCCCTGGCTGGTTTGATTCCTTGATTGTGGCGCGGAATACTTTGCGCCGAGCGGCACCTTCACAAGTTAGTGAGTTACTTAGCCTTTCGAGAATCCTCGAGAATCCTATTCCAGAGCTTTGGCTGGCTTTTACAGCTGTTCCGTTTAACCTTGTCTAGGTTGTTGTTGTTGTTGTTTTTCTTCTTTTTCGCAAAGCACCCGCCCCCAGTTCACGGTCAATATTGTGGGCGCAATTGATGGCGCCTTTCCTTTTCCAGAGGCCAAATTTCTCGCACCTTCGTTGTGATGTCCCTCCGCCCAGACCTTGCCAGCATCGAAAGTGAGAGGATATTTCTTCCATCTGAGAGGTAAAATCAAGCGAATCGGGCAAAAAAATGAAGGAGTTGGATTGCGGAGGATAGCTGGTGGCACGAGGGCGGGCCGCGGCCTCAAGAGGGCGGAAGAAACCGAAGCGTGACTAAACATTAGCCGAGCCTTGTGCCACCAGTTTTCTTTCGCAATCTAACTCCTTCATTTTTTGCTTGATTTACTTGGTTTGACTTCTTGGGTGGAAGGAATCTCCTCTCACTTTCGATGCTGGCAAGGTCTGGGTGGAGGGACATCACAACGAAGGCGCGAGAAATTTGGCCTCTGGAAAAGGGAAAGTGCACAGCCCCGCAATGTCCGTGAACTGGAGGGCGCTTTGCAATTTTTTTTCTTTTGAAAACAACAACCTGAACAAGGTTAAGTGGAACAGCTGTAATTGGCTCGTTTCCATATCAATAATACTTACAAGGGCTCATAGAAGCCAGCTTTTGACTTTCCGCCCTTGTATTCTGAGCCGCAATGGTAATGCCTCCGAGTTACGTCAAGGAAGACTAGCACCTAACTTCGCTGAAACTGTTGCTTGTACTTCTTCTTCCTCGGATAAGTATAATGGCGAGCTATGGCGAGGTGGAAGAGCAACCGAAAATCGCGATTGACGTTGGATTGACGTGATATGAAGAGGTAAGCCTCGGTAAGCGCTGTATCAAAGCATGACAGCCCAGCGCCTACTACATAATTATATGATGGATAAATCGATGATATCCCAATCTGTGTTGTTCTTTGTTTGTCGATCAATGCACACAGCATACAATCTAGGGTGCCATAAGAACTACCACGCTGCTGGGTGTGGTATATTTACCAAGTCTGTGACGCTTTCCTTCTCTGCCATCTTTCCACCCTTATCAGCTCGGCCCCAGATAGAAACTCGCAGGGGCCTCTACGACCTCTGTAACTAAAGATGCGACCCTCAGTTAAGCCGAAAACTAGTAGATTCGCCAACCCTAATCACTACATAGTGCTGTACATCGACGGAAAGCCTGTCCCTACCGCAGGGTATAAAATGCTCACGCCAGCCCCTCAATGGCCGTCGTTGTGAGTTTGGCTTCAATGGTCTGAAAGATGTTTGAGCTAATCAACATGTCCAACCAGTCGATTCAATATCTCATCGGCGGTGAAAATCGTGATATTCCGCAAGAGATTACAAAGAAAGGACGCCGTTGTTGCGCAGTATGAAGGGGAAGGGCGTGACTTTCTGGACCGAGGTAAAATACCCTCTCTTCACATCATCGATTGAAATTGGACTGACGCATTACAGATAAGAAATATGTGCTAACCGACGAGAGGGGCTCCCAGATTGACCTGCGCCTGTCTATCAACATCAATCTTATGTCGGAATCGCCTGCGGAGTTCATTAATTCTGTGAATGATAACGTATCCCGTCTGCAGAGTTTCGGTCCGTCCGAGACCGAGCAAGCACTAGGCGGACTTGGTCTGCAACTTTTCCAGATTCTGCAGCAGATCGTGCCGGTCATTGATGAATCCGGGGATGTGAGTCTGCGATACTGCCCAGAATGGCCACTTAGTGACATTCTCGGTCATTACCCCAGGCGCATCCTGTACTGAAAATGATTTGGACGATTCTATCATCCGCCTACAAGGTAAATATTCACTGTCTTGCTTTTCGTATCTGACCTCTGCTCAATAGGCTGTCAAGAATGAGATGAACCACATCCCAGCTGTTTGCGATCTCGCTAAAAGCTTGCAAGAGATCCTGGGCGTGGCGACCATTGTCCCAGCGCTGGCGCGCATACAAGATACAGACGATGTTATCACAGAAATCAGACGTGCAGCGCTGGAGGGTGCACTGCTCATCGCCGAGTATGGCGGAACAGCTTTGCTCGCAGGTATGATCAATTCCCATCTTCCTTGTGGACCGACCACCTTGATATCTGAATCTTCCACCAGATCAGCTATCCGACATTTCAGACCGTATCACGCAATGTGAGAAGCGATGCACCGATCTTGGCCGTAAATTCAGAGCGAGGGGGATACATGACGTCCAGATGGGTTCGCTTCGATGGCTAATTTCGCATTTAATACACAACTAATGTACACTGTCTTTAGAGGAAAATATCGAGAAGTGGATGGACGCACCTGACACCTCCATCAACTTCAATGCGGCGCGAAAGAAACATCAACCAGGCACCGGATGTTGGTTTCTCGACGGATCAGCATTCACAAGATGGAGGGATCATCCGGACATCCTCCTCTGGCTTCAAGGCGGTCGTGAGTGCTTCACCACACTGTAATCTGTTCTTTACCGAAGCGATGCATATATAGCTGGCTGCGGCAAGACATTATTGTGGTGTGTATATGCGATCTCCAGTCTTTGTGCGCATCTGGACTCACGGGGTTACTTCAGCGCTTCCACCATCATGGAAATTATCGACTTCTGCAATTGGAAGGCATCCACAGGCTACGCTTACTTCTTTTTCGATGGGCGAAGCGCCGAAGCTGCGCTCTTGGTGCACGACAATTTGGTTCGCTCGATCATTATGCAGCTAGCTGATCGATGCGATGGTATACCAATGGCCTTGGCAGAGATGTATCTGAAATGCGACATGGGATCTCGCCAGCCGCCCATTGAAATGCTCGAGACTACTGTTGTTGACATTCTGGACACCTTCAACAATGTTTACATTATAATAGACTCGCTCGACGAGTGTTCCGAGAGGAAAGAAGTCATTCAATGGATCCAGTCAATCGCGTCTAGAGCATCTGGAAAGCTACATATGGCAGTCTCCAGCCGTCCAGTACCAGAAATTGTGCAAGGCCTTCGTGTGCTCTCGCAGCTGGAAGAAATATGCATTTCTAGTCACCAAAACAAATCCGACATTCACTCATATCTCAATGCACGCCTATCTCAGGCTGACGCCAACGAGTGGGAGGCCCAAAAGGACGAGATTAGAGAGACGCTCGAAAGCGGCGCAGATGGGATGTAAGCTCTTTCTCGGCTCTAACGACGGGCTCCATGATTGATTTTCGTACGGTGGCAGGTTCCACTGGGTTGCGTTGCAAGCCGATCGCCTGATAAAGTCCGCGAGTCCGCGAGAACTAGAGAATCACCTTAATTCACTACCTCGCGACTTGAACGAAACATATTCCAGGATTCTTTCAGAAAGCTCTGACCCTGGTAATCTAAAGAAGCTCCTGCAATGGCTCGCCTATTCTAGAAGGGCAATGACGGTGGGGGAGATTGCCGAAGTCGCGGTGATAGACTTTGGGGATGATGGTTTGGGGTTGCCTTACTATGAGGCTGGTCGAAAATTTAAGGATTTTAATTATGTCTTGAGCTTGGGACTTCTCACTGAGGTCGAAGGTACGATGTTGTATTGATTTATCACGGCGAGTCACCTGACACACTTTGCAGTGTACAACCGCCAGACCGCCGGTGACAGATCGCTCAGCCCCAAATTGACAAGTGAGCTGGCTCGTTGATAGATTAAATGAACCGCACTGACCAGAAAGCAGGAGGGATCAAGCTCGCGCACTTCTCAATCAAGGAGTATCTAATATCCGAGCACATCCTCTCTGGAGCTGCAGCAAACTTTCATACCGACGAGCAACTGTCACACTCAATGATTGCGCAAACATCCCTCGCATATCTTCTCCAGTTTAACAAGCCCGACAAACTATCGAAAGACACACTTCCATCATATCCCCTCGCTCGATATGCGGCAGAGCACTGGGTAGCCCACTTTCACTCTGCCGGCTCCGATCCCGGTAGCCCTGATATTCTTCAACAGCTAACACTGAATCTATTCGAGCCTTCGCCACCACATGCGATGCACAATTCGCTTCGCTTGTACGACGTGGAAGTACCATTTCAAGTGACCTTTGACCGCAAAGTTAAAAACTTTGCGTGTCCACTTTATTATGCTTGTCGCTCTGGTATCATCACAGTGGTTGAAAATTTGATCACTAAAGGCGCAGATGTCAACGTCAAGGGCGGATTTCACGGCCCCCCTCTGACAGCGGCATCCTGGATAGGCCACCTGCCGATTGTCCAGCTACTCTTGGATCATAAAGCCGATATTAATGCTGCGGGGGGGTGGTATGGCACTGCCCTGCAAACAGCATCCTCTGGAGGGCACCTCGATATCGTCGAGCTTCTCTTAGCGCAAGACGCCAATGTCAACGCTGCAGGGGGAGCATTTGCGGAGCCTGCACTGTTATGGGCATCTCAGAATGGCCACATCGAGATCGTCCGGCGGCTCTTGGCGCGCGGTGGATACAGCAAAACTGCGCTGAGCGCGGCATCCTCCAAAGGTCATGTCACGATTATCAAACTCCTGCAGGACCATCGGGAACTTGAAGTCGAAGTCGAAGGATCTAACAGCGGTGAAAAGTCGAGTTCGCTGGTAGGTGATACACCCGGGATATGCGGTGGGATAGAAGAGTTAGTGAAGGAAGAGCTGCGATAAGCCAACAATGAATAGAGCATCAATTTACCGTTGTAAATCCTGAGTCGCCACTGCCGCGTGCAGTCTGTGTCAGTTAAGATTTGCACAATCGGGCTGGTCAGATAAATAAGTAGGCGATTAGAGGCATCCTCGAATTGGAGAGTGAAATACGACGTCCTCCGCGTACAGAGGCGCGCAGAGCGACAATCACGGAGGCCACACTAGGCACCCGTGTCTCTGTATATATGGTAACTTCAGCGCGGCGAGCGCTCCACAATCCAACGTCGGCAACGTCATTATGGCCGCGCCCATGACATTCGGCCTCTAGGAGCAACTCACCATCACTTGAAGACTGAAGTACCCTTGCTGCACAACTACGAAGTGCGACTGCGGGTTGGAAGCTGGGATAAAAAATGGGTACGTTTGCCCTCTCCCACTGTGACTCACATCTCGGCCATTGACGAGCTAAGTGTCGTGTATTTCTTTGCAGTTCTACGTCGTTACTCAGTAACCCATTCGAAACCGAAAGCATCGATTGAGGCTACCAATACTGTCTATCATATTTTAAACGAGATTGTTGAAGTCTTCACCAACCGGCGACGCTGTCTCGCTTTGGTCCCTCGCAGTGACGGTATTGGTGACTCCAGGCCGATGATCGAAGAAACCTCGGACGATTTACGGATAACGCATCAACATGCTTATATTCATAAACTGCCGGCAACGGTCAATTCACTTTAGCAATTTCCTTACAAGTCCCCAGCATTATGGTCAAGATCATCGCAGGCTCATTCGCAAACGAGATCTACACCCTCGAGTTTGATCCATCCTCCGGATCTCTCTCGCTTTTATCGTCGATCACGGTGGGCTCTAACCCCACTTGGATCACGTCCCACCCGGCCCAACCAAGCAGCGGGACTGTCATATTCGCAGTGCTAGAGAAGGTCGACGGGGAAGTTGTTGTCGTGTCTTTTGATAAGGACGGAAACGGCAAGATCGAGACGAGGGGCATATCGAGTCAGGGAGATGGCCCGTGTTCGGTGATCGCCATGAAGGACGAGATTATCGTCGGAAATGTGAGTTTTGGAATTGGAAATTACAGAACCAGATTAACTCAATCAAATGTAAGTAGTACACATCCGGCTCTGTTACATTTATTCCTCTTGTCCCCGATGCCCCTTTTCTGAAATCCGATAGCTCTACAACCAACATCCAGCTAAGCGGCAGCGGTCCGAACGAGCGCCAACTGGGCTCGCACGCCCATCAAGTAATCCTCCACCCCGAGCGACAAGAGCTTTTGGTCCCTGATCTAGGTGCCGATAAGGTTTGGAGGCTCTTGAAGGGGGATGATGGCAAGTGGGTTATACGCGGACATGTCGCATACACACCAGGCAGTGCGCCCCGTCATGTCGCATTCTACGGTGCGCAATATCATCAATTTAACTATATCTCGTAGCTCATACCTATATGTACAGAGGGTATGATGTACACCATAATCGAGCTGACAAGCGGCCTGACCGCTCACCGACTCCCCGCTTTGCCCGCGGCACCCACCCTCACCCACACGACCCCAACCCTATCCAACCAGCCCCCCCTCCCAAACGACATGCTAGCCGCGGAGATTCTCATCCCCACGCCCAACGCCGCCTTCCCCTCACCCTACCTGTACATCTCGAACCGGAATGACCCGTCACCCGAGGGGGACACTATCGCGATCTTCACCCTGGCGGATAAGGAGAAGCCTGTGCTGGTGCGGGAGGTGCGGACGGGATTGAAGCACGTAAGGGGCATCGAATTCGGCGGGCCGGATAATAAGTGGTTGGTGGCGGGAGGTGTGTTTGGTGGTGGGGTGAAGGTGTTCGAAAGGACTGAGGGAGGAAAGAATCTGAAGCTTGTCGCGGAGCTGAATGATGTCGATGCGCCGACGGCATTTCTATGGGTTTAGTTGGGTTTAGATGTGAGGTTCTTGGAATTTGAATTTCGCAAGTTCTCATATCAGGTAGGCTGCCACCTGTGTCCGCGCGGATCCGGTATTGTTGTTGCCACCGAATATGATCTACCTACTCTCCCTTCTGTTTAAGTACATTTACGCGTCTCCAGTGACTCTGCGGGCTTAAAAGAGTTTATAAGAGGCATCGCAGATGCTGTGCGCGCACTCTGAGCCACGTGACACAACACAGCAAGTATTTCAAGCTTGTGCCCATGCCCTGGTGGGTTGTCTCCTCCTGGACACGCCTCCGCCAATGTAGTATGCCTGAGCTACTCTGAAAAATATCCTAGAATAATCATTAAACCTAAATAGCATACCCCTCGACTCGGGTTTTCCCTCAATAAGTCTGCAATGAGGACTAGAACTTGTAGCAGCCTATTTTCACACTTTATCGGAAGGCTGATGTATCATTCAGAGTCGGCCAATCAGGCCAATGTACCCTATAGATCAAGACCAATGTGTTTGGAGCGTCCAGGTCACCTGCACACGATGTAGTGCAGCAAACGGCAATATTGTCGCGATTCCAGCAGTGGTTTGACAAGCTCCCACGGCCGGGAAACCCCAGAAATTGACTGTCAATTCATAGTTGTCATGTTGGCTCCGAAAATGTAAGTGAATAAAACTACCCAAGCAAGAGGGAGAGGGGGTAGAACATAGTCGGTGTACGGTGGCGGCAGCAACACCGCATCCGCGCGGCCACGGGCGGCAGCCTACCTGATATGGGAGCTTACGAGATCTCGTAATAAGACTAATCCAACCATACTATCCGGAGTTCACGCAGGTTCGATCGAAATTTTCTGGTGTTTGCCCTCGGAAGACTAGCGCAGACCAAGCGCCAACTCAAGACTGCTTATCGGATCACTTGACGGCCTGGACGAGTCTGGATCCGGACAGTACTGCTTAACTGCGCCCACGTTTGGCATTTGCGCATTATTTCCCAAATTATGTGGTACATCAATCTTTCGAACGGTAGCTGGCTGTTCTGCCGTCTCCTCTTTACATCAATCCCACATCATGGAACCTCAGCGGACTCGAAATCCTGCCATCCAGAACTGGCGATCAGAGGCATCCTCAAACTGGAGAGTGAAAGACGACAGTCCGCGTACTGAGGCTCCACGTTCAGAAGTCCCAGCACCACCTAGACAGCGCTTCGTTGACCAGCGCAAAGAGAACAGTAACTTCGCGGCAATCACAGAGCCCGCGCCAGGCACTCGTCTCTCCATGGGTAACTTCAGCACTCCGCGATCCAACGTCGGCAAGTTCACCAAGGCCGCGCCCATGACGTTTGCCCCCACCAGCGTCTTCATGATGGGCAAGGAAGGTGGCAGCAGCCCTACGACACTCCAAGAGGCTGCGCCATGCATGCGTCTCTACGTGGGAAACCTCCTCTACAAAGCCCAAGCAGATGACATCCAGCACCTCTTCAAAGTCAACGGCTTCGCGGACGCCCAAATTGATATGTCGACCGACCCGTTCACCGGCCGCAATCCCTCGTACTGTTTCGTGGATCTGCGGACGGCGGAAGATGCTGGCAAAGCAATGGCAGAATTGAATGGGATGGAGGTACTGGGAAGACCCGTCAAGATCAAACCAGGGGTGGCAAAGAAGTCTTTACCCGCGCAAGGCTCGGGAGGACACGATGAGCCGCCAAGGAGAAACGCATGTCAGTACACTAGCATCCCAGCTACATAGCCTCACTAACATCGTATATAGATCAAGCGACTGAATACAAACCAACTTTCGATCGCTGGACCCGCGCCGACGCCCCCGCCCACTGGGAAGGCGCTCCCAAACCCGGCCACCGCGTCTATGTCGGCGGTCTCCCGCGCATCGACAGCCAGCCCACGGTCGACATTAAGATGCAAGCCCTTTTTGACGGCTTCCAGATCACGGCGGTGTCCAAGATCATCTCCCCACACCCATCGAAGGCTGCGCAACCGGGAAACCATTTTTATCTGTTTGTCGACTTGTCGAGCACCGAGGAGGCGGACAGAGCGATCGAAGCGCTGAATGGCATGCCCGCGCCTTGGGGTGGGAAGCTGACGGTGAGCGGTACACATGGTGGTGGGGTGAAGGTAATTAGGGAGCAGTTTGGGGGGAAGAGGGGCGTTTGGGACGAGGATGGAAAATCTGTGGATGGGATGGGCTCGCTATGAAGGCTTTCTGGAGACTTCGCAACCTCTCACGACTATGCTTGTGCGTCCCTTTCATTTCTCTTTCTCTTTTACATTGTCCATCGTTGCTCACCCGCTTGGTTATCTGTTATCTGTAGGCCATGTATTCCGTTCACCCAACTTACCTCACGTTCTACCTGGCTGCCGTAAGACTCCGCACTGATGCACGAGGATGGGGTTCGTCGTCAGTGCTTCAAGTAAAGAAGAGTTGGAGACGAGCTTGGAAGCTAGATTGATGGTGTCGCTTGTCGCTTGGTCAGGATGTGGTGGTGGCGCTCGATACGGTGCGCAGTATTGTGCGAGCTCGTGGGACGCAATGGGGCGCCGGCAAAAATTGGTCTGACAGAGGAGAATAAATCCAATGTATGTATGATAGTTTAGTTCTAGGCAGAAGCACAAATACAAATACAGGTTCGGCGAGCGTCGCGTTGTGTTGATACGATATGCAGGTCATCCATGGACACTAACCCAACTGAAGATCCCATCAACCACATCTTTCGTACTTATAGGGGTATCATGGCCTGCTCCAGCGCCAAGTTCGTGTCGCTCGTACAGAATCCCAGGGGTCTGTGTTATGAGGGTATCAAACCAATCTATATGGACATCAGCGACTGCATTTCAGATAATGGAGAGCCAACTCACTGCGACCTTTGAGGGGAATCAGCCCATCCTCGCATGCCCAGTAATTCACCACCAGCAACGCTTTCCCTTCTCCCTCCCCGGCCTCCATCATCTTCGCTTTCCACGTCAATCCAACATCCTCCCATCCCCCCTGCAGCGCCTTGACCAGCCCCCGCTCGCCCTCCGGATCTCCGCCGCCGAGGCACAGCGAGTGCTCCTGGCTGAAGCCCCAGCACCCCTCTTCCATCATGTACGAGAACAGCAGCTCCTGCCCCAGCTCCAGATTCGGCTTCTTCCCCTTCTCCGTGCCGTGCTCCGCAATCCAGGCGCCCATGCGCGGGGAGCCGAGCAGCACCTCGGCCTGCAGCTCGAAGGGCGGGTGGATGTCGGCCGTGGGGTGCGCGCGGATGCTCTTCGCCCTCTCCTTCTTGTTCGCCTTATCCAGCTTCCGCTGGTCCTGCTCCGTTACGACGGGGCGGGCCCCGACGCTGATGCCGGAGATGGCCAGGACGCTCTTGAGGCTGTCGCCCATCCCGTCCGACATGCCCGATATCCAGTTGACAGAGCCGAGGAGTTTGGGGATGAACAGGTGGCCCGCGGTGGCGATGGATGCTGGGACCAGCGCGAAGAGCCTGCTTCCGGACACCGATGCTGGGATCCACGGCGAGGACAGGAATATGCCGCCCGATAGCGTGGGGAGCGCGGGGCTGGGAGACTTCAGGAGGTGGAGCAGCACGGGGAGGAGAAAGCTGTTGTGCAGAGACGAGAGTCATGGTAAGCTTCGTGTGTGATGGGAAAGCGAAGTTATGGTTGCGCACAAGATTCCCGCACTGTGGATGAGAAAGGACACCTCCGTCCCGCCTAGCTGGAGGTGCTCCAGCAGACTCAGTGTTTGCGATGTGGACGTCTCGATACGCGAAGGAAGCGGAACGCGCGCGGTGCGCCCCTGCCCTGGACGATCGGCAGCGACGAGCCGCACACCTTTGGCACGCGCATAGCCGTCTAGGAAGACTGCCACCCATCGAGAGCAGCTGTGTGATGCCATGTCAGTGATTGGTATTGACATGTGCAGTGCTGCGATGGGACTGAGGGCTTACCCGCTGGGAAGGATGTAGAGCAGGAGAGGCCCTGTCTTATCTCCGCAGTCGACATACGATACGCGCGTTTGTGTCCGTGGACAGGAGAACGTCTGGTGAAATGCCCTGGAAGCGAGGTACACATGTGGGTCAGAGGAGGTCAGAGGATCGTGAGGATCTTCGGCTTGAATTGAAGGAAGCTCCGCCGGGTGAGAGGTACTAGTAGATGAGGCGGGTACGGGGACATCTGGAACGATAGAGGCTGCAGTAGACATTGCAATGTATCTGCTGGTAAACTTGAGTGCCTTTAAGTATGATTATTTGACAGCAGTGTCGCGCAGCAAGGGATCAGTGCGGGAGTTCATATGTATACTGCGGCGTGCTGTATTCAAAGCTGTGTTAGGACGCGACGCTGCATGGATGACAAGGCGCAAGCATTTGAGTACACAGCTCGGAACGTCACAACCCTATAGTTTATGAGCTAGTAGATATGTGGACGGGGCTCTGAGGGGAAAATATCCTGTGTAAGGTAAAGGTGAGGACTCGGATATACCGGAACGACGTGAGTCGGGCGTCTGCACGGCTTGTCATCGACGATGGCTCAAGCGCAGAGTCTGGGAGATCCGTTATCGATGTATAGATACAGTGGTAAAGGGTAGAACTAAGGAATACATGTACATAGGAAGACGTACTGAACGAAAAGATAGGGAGAGTCGCGCCCAAGCCACACCAGTCCATTCATTGGGGGAGTCAGACGGCATATGTGCCCTCCGACAGGGTAAATCCCATGGCCCTCCAATGACCCTCCGTGTCTGGGCATTCTTCAAGAAACTCTTCGATCCTGCCCTGCCCTGCGTGGACGAACTCCTCGGGCATCCAGGCGCCCGTAAACAAGGTCTCCTTCCTATAGCCGTTCGCCCAAGCATTCAGCATCTCTCTGATGTCCTCTATATCCACCCACTGCTTCTCCTGGAAGTCCTCTCTCTCCGAGTCCCGATGGTCTGTCCAGCCCTGGAGCTTCAGGAGCAGCACGGCGACGATGGGCATCACGGGCACGCCTGGCACCCGCGTGTATACTATGTTGCTGGCGGGGACGGAAGGGATGGCTAGGATGCCGGGAACGAGGACGTCGACTTTGCAGAAGCCGCCGGTGTGGAGGGTGTAGTACAGGATCTTGTACGTCGCGCCGGGCGTCCGCGGTTTCACGAGAAAGAACTTGCGGTCGGTCTCCACGATGAGGACCTTCAACTCCTCCTGGGTGTGTTGGTTGCTCAAGATAATCATGTCGATGTCCTACGCAGGCTCCGTCAGACAACGCGCAGAGGTAACGATCGAACTTGAACGTACGTTGGGGACCCTGCGCATGCCATACATCGAGCACGCCGCGCTGCCGAAAAGACAGCACGCGATGCCATGCACCAGAAGCGCCGCTGCTGTCGCACGCGAAGCCTTGCGGATGTCCTGCACGGCGAGCGGCCTGCTGTGCGGGTGTCGCTTCCGAATTTTGTTGGCTGGCGGCATGGAGATAATTCTCTAATTCTCTTGGTGGTGCGGTTATGGACGCTTAGATAGAGTACTAGTACTCAGCACACCGGGCGTTATTTGTATGGTCGCGTGCGCCACCGAAGGCAATGCTGTTGAGGGCACTAGGTTGAGTCACTGGGTGCCCCGTTCACCGCTTCACCGGAGCGGCAAATGTCCTGCAGGTAATGCTGCGTATTGGATGCGAGCGGTGCTCCTGGATGTCCAGCTTCCAGATAATTCACAGAGATAGCGGGATCATAGATGTGAACGAGTGCACGCAAGTCGTCGAGCAGAGGATGATGGCTGCAATAGCCAAAATGATCGTCGCATTCTGGGTCACGCTTCTCTAGATCTTCAACCACAACCAGTTGGCACGTATCGCTACTTTCCCGTCTACTGCATCTTACTAGACACTATTTTAACGTTAAATTTATATCGGTATGCACATCCAAGCATTTTCCATTGACACGCTCTGAACCGAATAGCATCGAAAGAAACCACCAATGCGCCAAATGAACAAGGATCGACAGCATCGTCTTCTCTTGCTGTCCAAACATCTGGAGGAAATCGCCGTCGTCAGACACTTTCTGGTCGTCCAGCTGGAGGACTTGGAGAGACAGGAAAAAGCTGCCCAGCTAGAATCCAACGTGTTGCACAACTTGGACGCGCCGGTTTCGACTCTTCCTGACGAACTGCTTGCCATGATCTTCGAAGCTGGCACTCTTCTTGAAGAGCCCCAGTCACGGTGCCACTTTGGGACCCTTGTGTCTCATGTTGCGCGTCAATGGCGTCGCATAGCGTTAGCAACTCCCCAGCTGTGGAGCCAGATCTCGTTTACCGAACCTGGAGGCTTAGGAATATCACTCTCCGGAAAATCGGCAGAAAGAGCCACCTGTTTTCTTTCCAGGTGCAGAGCGTTCCCAATAGACGTTTTCTTGACATCTATCCATAGAGACAATATATCACAAGACCTCCTCAAGCTAATCAGCGACCATATGGGACATTGTCGTCAAATTTGCATCAATGATATCAACCCAATGGCTCTCGAAACTGCCATCCAATACCTCTCCCCCAAAGCCGCCCCCCTTCTGCGCTCGATTGATTTCACCGCTTCAGAATTCGAAGTCAGCGACCTCGAGATAGAACTCCTGGCGCCACTTTTCCCGTCCGGAGCTCCTCATCTGAGATCCGCCCAACTCGGCGGGATTTACATACCTAACTTGCACTTTTGTGTACCTGCACTTTTGTGTACCTGCCCTCCGATTGGTAATATCATTGCGACTCACGAGCTTTTTCATCGAGGATTTCGACCAGACGGCATACGGATCGTTTCGAGATGCTCTCATGGCCCTGCCTGTCTTGAATCACCTTGAGTTGCAGCCAGAGACTTTTGGTTCGATGCAGCATCGCTTGCCAATCGTGCTCCCCACCCTCCAGTTTCTACATCTGGACGTTGACGCGCACCCCGATTCTCTTGATGACATTATCTGTTCTCTCCAAGCAGCATCTCTGATTACACTGTCGCTGAATGGGTGGGGCTATCCTTCCAAAGACGCATCGGAACGGAATTTCCCTTCATTGGATCATTTGATCCTTTTGAATGTCGAAAGTAATCGAGATCTCGATGCGTTCCCGAAAATGTTTCCCGGCTTGACGCGGTTGACTTGCCAAGTAGCCACCAACGACTGCAGTGTCCTCGACATCCTCGACTCCATGTGTTTTAGCGGTTGTGACCAATGGCCTAAACTACGAGTCCTCGCGGTATCGGCAACATGCGCCCCATTGAATACCGTCGCACTATGCGACATGCTTTCCATGGCATGGGGGCTTCAAAAGCTCATGTTACCCAAATGCGTATTCTCAAATGTAGGCGCGGATGCTAGGAAGGAACTCGGAAAACGGGTGGAGGTGGAGGACTATACGCTCGACTGGCCAACGCCGTTCGCGTAATATTGCTGGCGGTACGTTTTAGATGCCGCGGATCCTCATTTGTCCTCGTTTCCCCCCATGCTGACGATCCGATGACAGATTCAAAGCCTGGTCACATTGTCGATTCTCACAGGTGGCAATTCCGTGTGGCTGCCGAAGCTGATCATTTATTTGAGCGAGGACTCAATGCCTAGCAATATGTAGGCTATGAAATGTACCATTTTGGCCCGGATTCCTGTCCCACCAAGGACCGCATGTCTTCATCGAAGTTCAGTCTCTCACACAGTCTCACAGCATGGTTGCCTTGTTAGGCAATCGGCCACGCGTTGCGGCGTTGCCGGAAGAATTTGAGGTTGTCTTTGAGGTTGCAAAGATAAGCAATGCTTTAACGAGTTGCTCAATCGTTCGAGGAACCCGAACAAGCAGTACCGCATGTTAAACATCCGAGTCGCTCGCCCAAGGTCCCCAACAAGCTTCACAAACAACCGCTCGCCAGTCATTTTGTTCGAGTACACAACTACAATGCAATTCCTGGTGTTGGCTATGGGTACAAATCCATGTCGGTGGTTACGCATACATATCAAGAGAAATGTCCCAAAAATGAAAGAATCAGAGTAATAGCACCTACCACGGCCCCTGCGAGAACGTGCCCCACCCGCTGGCCACACTGGCCTCGGTGGGTGCATTGCTCGCGTCACTGCCCCTACGGCTGCGCCCACGCTCCTTCCCCTTCGCGCCTGCAGGCACAACGCCCTCATCGTCGTCTGCGCCCGCCGTAGAGGACGCGCTGCTTTTGCCGCTGCATCTGGAAACGCTCCTCCAAGGGTTATTATCTCCACTCTTGTTATCTGCACCTACGTTCAGAGCCCAATAAGTGCTGTTGCCTCCTGCATTGAGAAATGAGTAATCCGCTTACCCTGTCCACGCTTTCCTTTGCCCTTGCCCTTGCCCTTCTTCTTCGCCTCATTCTCCTCCCGCTCCGCATCCTTCTTCGCGCGCTCAATATCCTTCAGCTGCTTGTAGTACGTCTTGCATATCCCCTTCTTGCAGATCTTTCCGTGGTCCGTGCACAGCATCTCCGCCGCCGGCTGGGGCTCCTTCCAGTCGTCCCAGAGGTTCGTGTCCGAGACGGCTGGCTGCATCGTTGGCGTGGCTCCCTTCACAGACTGGGCGCCTTCGAGTTCCCAGGTGGGGGCGTAGTCCTCCATGGGGTCGGCGACGCCGAGCTGCTCGAATGCGTCCTCCAGATACTGACCATCATTGACCTTGGCGTGCCGGGTAGATTGGGGCGCGGCGGCGTTGGAGGACAGCGGGGGCAGCGTGGATTGGGCATTGGACACGACGACGTTGGGGAACAGGCCGGTGGGGATGTCGTCCGCCCAAGACACGGGATTGACGCTGATGCCCGGCGGAGTGGGGACATCGAACACGGGGAGCGGGACGTTGAAGACACTGGATTCGCCTGTGGATGTTGATGTCTCGCTGGAAGATGACTTGAGGGAGGGGAGGCGGGTCCCTATATGCATATAGTTAGGTCTGTTGCACGGCAACAAGGGTTGGGCTTCGGGCTTACATGGATTCTTCTTTTCTGAGGCAGACTGTTTGCTGGATGGGAAGGCGGACGAGGGGCCGCGGCTGATTTGGTTCCCTGCCAAGAAGGTCAGTTCTCTGCATCGGCCAGCGCTATCGCCAGTATAGCGACTTACACGGAGAGTGGGATCCAGCGTCGCTGGTCATTGCGCTCGCGCTCTTCGCGCCACCTCGTGAGGAAGGCTGTATTTGCAGCGAAGCAGGTGTGCCCCTGCCCCGCGGGCCGCGGGTGGATGCCTTGCGATTTTGCACGGGAGCAGCCTTCTGAGTGACCCAGCCGGCGGATCCTGGCGGGGCGGCACGAGCAGCGGGCGTGGCAGCAACGGTGGGCAGAGCAGGGAACCGCGACGATGCGGGGATGGGGCGACAGAGAGGTTCGTTCGTCTTGTCTTCTTGGGGTGGAGTACAGTAGGATGTATCGGGGTAGGGAAATGTTATCACGCTGTGGTTACTTGTTAGTGCGGTAATGTGGTATGTGTGGTTTAACTCGCTTGTTCTTAGGGCTGAAGCCCTTGAACCAGCTTTCTTGGGCATCTATCCTCTTCCATCCTGGTTTTATCTCGTGTTAGAGGGTTCCGTTGTGCAGATGTCATGAAACTTGCCGTGTTTCTGTACATTTCTGCCTGCAGGAGGATGGCTGTGTGAGTGGACAGAAACCACCATACATGCGCATTTCGAACGTACCGGTGTTGTATCGGCAGTAGAAGACCTGGGTGACCTTCGCCTCCTCCTCGTGTGAGGGGTTCCTCAAAACCTCACTCCACTTGTGCTCGCCCAGCAAGTGATCAAAGCCATCCCAATCGCGCTTCACCTCGATGATAACCATGCTGGGCGCCTTCACGTCAATACCATCGCCGGTCAGCCACGCTCCCGTGAGTAGATATTGTCACCCTACAGATGGCTTGTGGAAGAACGCGTAGAATGGATCCGGATCGCCCATGGCGCAGGCGACCCATCTGCCAAAGTCTTCCCTATCTTTAGGCAATTCCATGTGGGCGTGCAGGGGGTATGGGTGGACCACTGTCAGATATTTGGGTTCATCGTCGCCGGGAGGTGGTGTGGCGGTGCGCTTGACCATATTGTACGCGATAGTACACCGGAAAGGATATCAAAGAGAGTGGTGGGATAGAAACTTGGAGGGGTTGAGTGAAGAGTGGGAGCATACATGTACCCAACAAATGCCGTGGCTGTGACATTGACACATTGTCCGCGGATGCAAATCTGAGTCTCGCTCATTGTCAGCCTGCTCACACGAACATGCAATCCGTACATTTGAGGACATTGCTCTGCCAATCTTGGGTAGCTCCAGGGTAGCTCTGATACTAATCTCCGAGCATGATCGCGCTAAATTGGGCGCATTAATATCCACTTGGTTGGCATTTGGAACGGGTCGAAGGCCTCGTGATGATGCGTGAAGCGAATGCCTCGAGGATTTACTTAATTTTACGACCGTATTACTCCTGCCGCGGTCTGCTTATATACCACCAACTTGGAAGGTCTTGTCCTGCATTCTCTCGCCCATATTTGTATTGGGTGAGCCATTTCCAGTCTAGTTATGAAGTTTACCGACCGCATTATCAACAGCAACACCCCCTGGATCTCTGATCTTGTACTTCCGCTTTGCCAACCGCCCCACAGATACTCACTTATCACAATGCTCGCCGATGGAATGGACGATCGCGAAGGCCTCCTGCGATTCGAGACAGGCCAGCCTTTAGACCAAGATACATTCAAGACAGGCCAGATCGTTCCCCTGACGTACACCAACGACCACGGCAAGCAGATCGACGTGCAAATCAACATTGTGATCTACTGGTTCGTGGCGAGCGAGAAGTCGTGGTACTTCAAGTTCAGCCTCCCGGAAGCCTTTGACGGCGACCTGCACTACGGGTTCCACAAGGGCAGCTTTGTTATGCATGGGGACAGGAAGTGGATCATCGACCATGGGCGCCATGAATTGCATCATTTCGAGAAGTGAGTCTCGGCACACCCTTGATTTTATTCAGGGCTGTATACTGATGTTGGCTTCTAGAACGAATTATGTTTGGCCTTGAGGCTTGAGTTGATGAGCGCGCTGCGCAAGCTGTATATACGGTGTCCGATGCCCGCGCCGGCGCCGGCGCCAGTTTCTGTGAGGCAACCTTTGGGCAACCTCATCGCATATGTATGATATATAACGCACCTTCAAATGAAGATCTAGCGTGACTTTTGCATTATTTTAACTAGACGTCAACTGTCAACAAGCCCACGCTGCAAGACGAAAGGATGATATCTATGTGACACTCTTCTTGCACTTCTCAGTCCAACACTCAGGGCTTGGTATTCACTTGGCCGTTCCCTCCTGCTGTTCCGAGCCTAAGTATGTTTCGACATCCGTGATGCTTCTGATATTCATAATAGCTAAATGCTGTTTGTCTGAGTGACAGGTGGTCTTGGTTTAGTCTTGGTTTAACACGTTGCGCGCAAACCATCCCGCGCATACGGATACGATCAAAACAAATACATTAAGCCATTCCACTACAGCATCGGGACACGAGTTATATGCATATGCCTGGATTCGATCAAAGACCTGGTGTATTGTTAGTAATCAGTCAAGATGTTCCAAGAGTGTATACTGATGAACGCACCGTTAGACGCGAAGCCCATTTTCTGGTTGCCGACATCAAAGACAGTGTAGTAATGCTTCAACAGCGAGGCTCCTAGCAAGTTGTAGCCGTCCACGGCATTGATCAATGTCTGGCAAGTGGTGGTCTGGCCGGGGAACGGCCCAAGATTGAGCTCGGCGCTGGGAATCGTGAGATTGAACGCCTCGCCAGCTGTGGTCTTGAATCCAACGTCGAGGACAGCGGGAAGCGACGCGATCTTCGAGCAATCGATGCCATAGGCGCCCGGTTCAGCGGCATAGGGGACGATGTCCGCGGATATCCCAGCGTAAATGTCCTGAATTCGGCGTTTAGAACCGAGTAGAGTCAACTGATTGTGGGGACAGCTCACCTCAGCGATATCCGTGTCAAACATGACGTTGCTGGTGCCAGTATCGAAGATAATCGAACGGGATGTGCCGAGGAGGGCCGTGGTCTGGCCATTGATAGAGATGCCCGTGGACTCGAGCGTCCAATATGTGGCCCCACTCGTCAAGTCCGAGTAGATTAGATCACCGGTGTACTTTGAAGTGTCGATGCCGCCGAGCGTAAGCTCCGCGTTGCCGTTTTTCTCCGAGGTCAGATAAAAGCTGAACAAAGCTGGAATCAAGAGATTGTCAGTTGCATTTCCACAATGAAAGGAGGGTCATCGCTCACAGGCAAGTCCGCTGTTCTCCAGCCCAGCGAAAAAGTTTTCAGATACAGGGCCCAGGCCTGCGCCACCACCGTGTCAGGGAGGCTTCGCGGGCTTCAAGTCCAATGGGGCGCTCACCTAGAATACCCGTGAAAGGATCGATATCGAACTCGGTAGTTTGATGGGTCACCGTGAACAGCGAGACGGTGCCGGCAGAAACCCCTCCCACCGATACAACATCGCTCCCAGAGAGCAGGTCCAGCGTCCAGTTATCTCCCACCACGGGGTCCACTCCTGTACCGGACCCAAAGCTGGAATCATCATGCATCATGAGCGAGCGTTCACCATAAATGCAGAGGGCTCACGAACGTGATTGTCGAAGTCTTTCCGCCATTGGTGTAAGTTGAGCTTTTGGAGCCATCAAACAACGCGGTCTCCCCTACGCATGTTGTGCACTCAACACCTGGAATATCATGATTCATGACTCATCAGACATAAGCACGCGTTGGTGTACCCAATCGCACTCACTGGAAAACTCGAGGGTGTCGCTCCCGGTGTCGAAGAGCACGGTGAGCACTTGCGGCGGGGTTCCTACCGAGATGTTACCGTACCACCTTGTGATGCCACGAGTATCAACGATGAGCGCCAGAAACCAGAGAGAAATTCGTACTGTAGATCGGTCCCATTCAAGTACAAGTCCGTCAGTGGCAGATTCACGGGGTCTACGGCTCTCCTGCGGCTGCTAGAGCCTGACGAGGATCTCGAGATCTTCCGCGGAGACACGCTGATCGTCGTTGGGCTGGGGGCGGCGTCTGCGCCGATAGCTGTGACAGCGAGCAAACCAAACGCGATAGTGGACAGCATAACGGGGAAGGCCGATGAGACCAACAAGAAGACCTAGGAGATCCTTTATACGAGTGCGAGCACAATTTGCGTGCTTACAAGGCATCTTCGGATACCGCATGCCAGTACTTAAGCCAGCTTACGCCTTTGATCCTTCGGAGCAGGCTCAGTGTTCGATGCTGTTTGGGATGCGCAGCGTTGCTAGGGCGAAGATTGCAAATGTTGCATATGGTCCATTACAGCCAATGCTAGTACGAATCAAGAGCTCGTGGTTGAAACTCCCAAAACGTCATGCACCCTGATGACCTTGTGCATTGGGCGGTAGATGCAACGCGCGCACGCGGGGTCATGATTCCGATATCATGATGGCTCACTGGGGCCATATGGGCCAGGGTTAGCGCTCGACAATCAGACACAAGTTGGAGTAACGCCCACCAGGCGATACAGCATTCGACCTGTTCTGCGGTGGAACATTTGGGATCGAGAGCTACAAAGACAACCCTAATGCAATCCTAACACAGCGGGCACTGACCAATGTATTTGATCGAAACAATGAGAAAAACATCCAAATGAGATGGACAATGTTTTCGATCAATGTTTTTGCCCGAATCATTTTCACATTTGGCCAGGATTTAAAGTGTTTTTGGACATGTTTCGTGCGAAACTGTTGATCAAGAACATTATCCATGTCTTCATGATGTTTTCCGACATGTTTTTAAAAGAAAATGCCCACAGTGTAACTTGAAGGAGGGCATCTGAAGGGCGGCCGCGGAATGCGCCCGGCGGGGCCGCGAGTAGTGCGATGAACTCTGATGAACTGAACGACTTTCCAAGACCGTCAGCGTTGAGTTCAACTTGCAAGCGCATTTGGAAAATCAGTTTCTCTGTTAGAACGCGGTTCCCGCGATCGTGCCGGTGGCCCGAGGATCCTCGCCATGAATCGACTCCTGTCTTAGAGTGCCACATACATGGACAATGCAATCAGGGCACGCGCATCTATGCTTTATGCTTGCTCGGCACGCTAATCAAGAACTCGCTAATATATCATTAATATTGCATGTGCAAGCCACATGTCAAAGTCGACGGGAAAGCCACTCCTCTTTGGTGAATGGAGCTGAGGGAAAGATGACGCAGGGCTGAGGGCTTGTATCTCCCCCACTTCTCCCACCGACATCCCAGCCATCAGTCATCTCTCGTGGTTCCTGCTCCCGTAGAACTCATCCGCTTGCTGGAACTCGTAAGGGGAATGCGGGGTGGTCGGCGAGGTGGCCTGCCGTCCGGGCGGGTGCAGCATATTCGGGAAGGCAGAAGTAGAGGCAGAAAAAGCCGGCGCCAAGTTGTCGGGATCATATGCGTGGTCGTGGCGATTTTGGGTGCCCCAATACTGCTGCTCTTCTTGGCCGCCTCGTCCGACTCCGTGCCATACGCTCTCTTCGCGCCCTCCCTCGTGGGCCTCAGCATCTAATCGCGTGTCACTGGAGACGGGATGCAGTGCGGATTGGGCGGGATATGAGTAAGATCGTGTCGGCATCGCGGAATTGGCGGGATAGGCGTGCTGAGGCCACTGTTCTGCATACCCACTGGATAGGGGATGCGCATGCTCAGGATGGTTGGCAGGCGCCGGCTGCACCCATCGGGAGTTCCGAGGGTCTTCAGGCGATACGCTTGAGCTGGACGCGACTTCCGTTTCGGTGCGGTAATGCGTGCTGGTATTGGCAGAACGCAGTACTGGTGATGGCTCATGTCGCGGTTCCGCAGGCCATTCCAAATTCATGCCCATTGGCTCCGCATGATTTGCGGTGTCTGGGTAGTGCGTATCCGCGTGCCATACCGCAGCCGGTTCTTCGACGACGCCAGGCCCTATCGTTTCAGGTTCGCAGCTAGCAATATGCAATATGCATGTCAGCCGACGCTCTTCGTTGCTTCAGAAACTGTAGCGGCGCACTCACACAATCCGCTGTGGTTCATTGCCTATGCACTGCACCACCCTGGGTGGCAACCGGAACTCTGCAAAGTGGAAGATGCTCGGCGGCATGGGGGCGTGCATGATGTCGGCTCTGCTGTATACTGTGGACAGCTTTCCGCTATCGACGTCTTCTTGGACGAAGTATGCGACGAGGTGATGGTCGATGTTGCAGATTTTCACAGTGATCGTCTGGGGATCTGATGAGCCATCGCTGTGCAGCTGTGCGCCTGGACTGACCTTCTTCGACAACCCGCCAGGCTTGAAGCCCCCAGACGCGGGCGGAGGCTCTGGCACGGGCGGAGGCGAACGCGGGCCCCGAGTTCTGGCACGCGACCCAGACCCCGTGGCGCCCGCATCGCCCCCCGCCGGGCTCCACTCCTCAAAGCGATCGGACACGACGACGACTTCCTTCTTCTCGCTCAGCTCCCTGTACACCTGGTCTGGCGAGTCGGTCTACGTTGGGCATCACGCACACACGGGCGCCACTCACCAGAAAGTTTCCATCGATCCGTGAGGGGGACCACATCTTCCCATCTGTCCATCGCTGCATGGATGCCTCGGCAACGCTGAACACGAACACCGCGCCGCTCACGACCATCTTTTCGCGCTCCTCCATGTTCAATCGCCGGCGGATCCGAGGGACCAGGCCGAGTTGTGCAGCGCGCACGAGACGCAAGGCCTCGACGGTGGTGTCTATCCTCCCAAAGAATGTTGGCGCATTGGTCGCACCGATGGTGCTCCCCCCGGCTGGGTGCTGCTGGCTTGGGCGTCGGGGCATAAGGGTCAGGGCAAGGAATGGTCTCTAGGTCCCAATACGTATCCCCGGCCAGTGGCTTTTCGTACCTCTCTCCCATGCCCAGATTTAGTGGCTATCCGCAAACGTGGTGCACTTCGGACCGATATGGAGGTTGATTATTGATTATTGGCGCGTGGGCGTTCTTGTATTTGCATCGCACGATCGGAGTCCCGGTTTCAGCACATCTAAATTGAATCCCGGAGGCAAGGACGGGGGGGTGGAGGCTTCGAGACACGTACGGTACTCAGCTCTACTCCCTTCAATCACCGCGGATGCAGATTCAGACCGTCCCAACTGAGAATCCGTCACTTTGCTCTGGGAGCAGATTTATGCACATAGCGTTTAGGGTGTTGATCAAAAATTCGTGGCTAACACGCTCCAAGTGCTCTGCTTCGATGCAGTCCGACGCGGCCTTAATTTCCGCGGACAAAAGCCAAATTGTGCCCAAACTGGCGATGTAGGCCCTGACGTGGTGCCATTTACGCACCCCAACTCGCCCAATAAGGCAATTCCGCGCGACGATGACGTCCCCGTCAACCACTTCACGGCGGATTTCTCCAACATGACGCAGAATTTTACCTCAATGGATCTACACAATAATGGACCATGTGGCGTTAGAAGGATTTGTTGATGCTCATTATGATGTTCTCCACCGGTGACGACAGCGATCAACGATAAGTGTCATGCACGCAAGTAACAATATCCCTGTATGGTGGTGGCTAAATTTCCGTTTTACATACCTAGATTACAGTCATCGAATCAAATGATGCCCTCGTGCTATAGTATCCATTAGCCTCGACCTTCCGGTGGCCTCGCTAATCCCGCACAATTCTATGTTCCATTCTGGCCGAACGGCTTCGATCTTCGGGCAAGTCGGTTCCTCGGTCAATTCGGACATTGCTATTAAAGAAAGCTTGCCACCGAAACAACATGCACAAATGCGGCGCAGCCATTCAGGAGACATCGACAGCCATCGACCCAGATACTAATTTACGACTATAGATCTGCCGATTCGAGACCAAGAAGGTCAATCCATATTGCATGGCAGATTCACGCCTCTGTTGACGGTTTCGGTCCGCAAGAATCACAAGTTCATGACAGCAGTCATTTTGTTGATTACTTATGGTCTTCGTAAAACGAGAGTAATTATTATGGAAAATGTGTTGCGAGATATTGAAAGCATGTGGCTTTGCAGTGATAGGGACAGGAACCCGGGACGAATTGGTAAATTGCATGGTGGCTTTTGAGTGCTCGTCCAATAGAAATTATCAGACATCTGGGATGCACAAATAGGCGAGCTTTTTAAGGTAACTATTTGAAAGATACTCTGGAGCAGTGTATTCAGTGGCATTTACCCCTGATGGAGCCTGCAGCTACACGGGGTAGCCACCCGAGATTCAGCAGCGCTTCAACCTATCATCACCTCATCAATACCGGTATACACGAGGATTCGTGACTCTAATAGATCGAAACGTACTCTCAAGAACATTGTGTGAACGGCGTCGGCCAATCAAGCCGGTAGTCCTCCAGCTCAACCAATTCTCTGAGGTACCTCATAGCAGGTGCACCCATATGAGAGAATACGCATTTGGGTAACATGAGCTTTTGAAGCCCGTATGTCCTGGAAAGCATGTTGCATAGTTCCACAGTATTCGATAGGGCGTGTGTTGCTGACACCGCGAGGACTCGCAGTTTCAGCAGTCGTTCCAAACCAATACCAGTCCAACTTTCGAACTCATCCGGAGTCCCACAACCCACAGCGTTAAGGATATCAAGGATATTGAGGTTGCGAGCGTTGGCGACTACTTGGAAAGTCAACCGACTTATGCCTGGAAACCTTGGCAAGAGCACATCCAGATTTCTTAAGCCCCTCTCGGTATTCAAAAGGATCAAATGATCCAATGACGGGAAATTCAGCTCCAATGCATCTCCAAAAGCATCAACCTCGGCACGGTTCCATCCATCCAGGGACAGTGCAATCAAAGATATCGCCTGGAAAGAGTGGATAATGG
>KV417503.1:89708-170203 GCA_001630335.1 Athelia psychrophila | reverse complement strand
TGGAATGCACTGCTCCTGCGCACGATAAAGAGGGAGTTCTAACATGCTCACATCAGTCGTCCAAGATGATGTTTCGGGTCTGTCATGGTCAGTCTGGTTCGAAGCAGCTACGGGCAGCTATTGCTACATGCTTGGCGGAATCTATTATGCGCGACTGCGTCGCAAGCGTCTCTCACTCCTTAAATCGACCTCTGAATCCATATCCCAGCCACGGCCAATCAAGCATTGGCAACGAGGGTCGAAACTTGCCCTACAAGTTGGAATTTAAGGAAATGTTTGAACTGGAGCTGATAGCAGGACTTGTTGTTCCATGTCGGCGGATCTTGTGCACGGCTGTCGACCAGGACTTAGAGTCCACTCTTCCAAGAGCCGATGCCTTCGAGTTGCGCAAACTTGCGCATTGCTTCCATGAATATGAACGGGCTATGGTCAATATATATAGCTTGCTGAACTGACTGAACATGCCTGCTTTGGTGTTTGCGACAAAGTTGCACTCGGAATGGAGTTTCCTAGCCAGAATTCAACTACACCTCAAACCCGACAGGATCTTAACGCTCTCCTTCAAAAGTTGGTGTGGAGTTTTCATGTATAGCCAAAACCCTTGGCATTGCCACCATGACCATCGCTGGACATTCGGTCTTTTCATGTCTTGCCCAGCCAATTCTTCCCGTGGCAGAGTATGCTTTTTTGGGGCTCGGAATTAATGCTGGAGCACTAGCTTAGTAGCTAGCGGGTCGGTCTCATGTTCGGTCACTGTTTTGGTGGTTGAACTTGAAGCGCCCGGACATCCGTGACCAGTCGCGAAAACCGGACGTTTCCAAATTTTGAATCGCGGTGATACCTCCAATATGCTACCAGCATGGCGTGTTCCAATTAAAAACCCGGTGGCCGATCATCGGCCTGAGAATCACATTGACAACGCCCCACGAGGAGCTATGAGTAGTGAAGAGCGTACGTACGGCCGCCTTGCCCAAGGAACAAACCGCGAGCATATATCATGGACTCCTGGTCGGCGAACGCTCCCGACCGTCGGCTAGCTTGCTAAGTGCTTGCTATATTTCATCCTCTGTGTCCAATCTGTGCCTGCATAATGCGGACTGAATGTTGTCCGGGTGCTCTTACGTTGGTTCGCAGCTTGTGTCTAGTCAAGTTCGTTCCGCAAAGCAAATTTCTTCGGTCAGAATGCGAGACGGAGCAAACTATTGGTGGGCCGCCAAATGCTGTGCAAAGGGCGTGCCACATTGTGTGCCAGCCTCCAGGTCTCCACCTAGAACCTCTCCGCATGTCATGCTGTCACGATTTCGAGCAACGGGGCCGCTGTTGGCGGCACGCCCCAATATGATCTGATAAGATTTTATGATCGGAATTCCCTTTCCCATGCGTCGGAACAAGCCGCTACGGCAAAAGCTTGCCCCGATATGTGTATCAGATAAGATTTCAGTGATTTCTCTCCCACGTCTGCCGTGTGTCTTCCCAGAATGTTATATCAGATTAGATTTCCGCTACTTCTCCGAGTCCGAGGCTGTTTCGGGTCCTTAGCGTTGTCCCTTAATGCCCGAACAGGGTTACGCGGGGTATACACCTTTAAGAACAGGTGAGCATCACACCATTTTTCCTTGTCAGCCCTCCTTACCATGTCTGTCACCAAATCAGACGACCGTGTCTCACGGGAGACTCACGGCGATTTGGAATCCACCCAGGGCTCACCGCGACTCGACACGAGGACTTTCGTTGCTGTACAAGCTGAACAAGAAGCGCATTTAGGCGTGAAGACGGTGGAGGCAGCGGAACGAGTTTATGGGCGTTTCGCAAAGTGGTTCCTTTTTATCGGGTAAGTGTCAACCAGTGGGATTTAGATGGACGGGTCATTGACTGCCTGTGTCACAGCTTGGGTCTAGCCTCGTATATTTACTCCCTCGACTCCTCAACAACATACACGTATCTGGCCTTCGCAGCTTCCAGCTTTGGAGAGCACAGTCTTATAAGCTCAATCCAGGTCGCTCAAGCCATCATCGGTAAGTCTCTTAAGCCGTTACCACACGACGTTGAAACTAAAAGCTCTCAAAACATCAGTTGCGGTTGGTAAGCCTGGTAAGTTCTCTCAAGTCTTGTTTCAATTTCTTCCTTCTCACTGTTCTGATTCTTTGCAGTTATCGCAAAAACAGCTGATGTGTCCTCCCGTGGATATTCATACCTGGGCGTTGGTGAGTCACGATGCACCCAAGATCCGCCGAGATAACGCTAAAATTATCGCAGTCATATTTTATGTTGTTGGTGCGTTGATATTCACTCCTATTATACTGTCTGCTTATCCATTCTTGCAGGTTATATTGTCATCGCCTCAGCGAAAAGCGTAGGAACAATTGCTGGAGGCCTTGTAGTATACGCAGTGTACGCTCTCCCCCTCGCTGTAGCTTTACCCCTTACTGACACTGACACCTTCCATTCTAGTGGATATACGTATGTCCCACTTATTCTTCTATCCCTCACGCTCTAAACATGCTCTAGTGGCCTTCAACTACTCCAGCAAATTATCATCGCTGATATCACTACACTGAAATGGAGAGGCCTTGTCTCTTCCCTCGTATCAACACCCTTCCTTATCAATGCCTTTGTCGGCGCCAACATATCCGCCTATGTCCTGGAACATGCCGGCTGGCGATGGGGTTGTACGCACCATTCATTCAGGCTATTCCGATGCGCTCGCTCACTGATGCATACAGACGGAATGTTCGCGATCCTAATTCCGGCGGCTCTCGCTCCGCTGATAATCACACTTCTCTGGGCTGAGGGGAAAGCGAAGCGCCTGGGAATTGTTGAGGCTCGTTCAGCTGCCGCCAAGGACCAAGCGAACGCGCATATCTCAGTATTCCAGCGTCTGGCGCGCCTCTCAGCGCAGATGGATATTATCGGACTCATCCTAATAGCCGCCGCGGTGGCCCTCATCCTCCTGCCGTTGACACTGAGTCAAACCGCAAAGGGAGGTTGGAATAATGGTAGGTTGCCCTTCGACGCATGTGTATTATTCAATATTGACCAAGGGTTACAGCATCTATGATTGCGATGTTGGTGTTGGGCGTTGTGCTGCTGTTTGTCTTCGGCCTTTGGGATATTCGCTATGCATCGTTTCCTGTGGTTGCTCCCAGATTCGTGAGAAACCGAAGCGTTGTTGCCGCCTCCTTCATCGGTTTTTTCGACTTCGTAAGTCTTATCGCAATATGAACCCGGGCTTTCTCCAAGACTTTCCGCAGGTCTCGTTCTACTTGACATACACCTATCTGTATTCTTTCGTCATTGTCGTACAGGATTGGTCAGTCTTCAGTCATTTTTGTTGTGCGTGGAGCTAATGCTATTTACAGGGCTCTAGTGGATTCAAACTACTTTATCCAAACCCAGTCCGTTGCTCTTACATTTTTCGGCATTATTGCTGGCTTCATTTTGCGGTACACGCAGAGATATAAGGTGCGTTGGACACTGCCTCCCTGCGTCCATTTTTGACAGCGATTATGTAGTGGACCCTGGTTGTTGGCCTCATAATCCGTATCGTAGGCGTCGGCCTCATGATCCACTCGCGTGGCGCAAACGGCTCCGCCACCGAGCTGGTGTGGTGTCAGATCCTCCAGGGAATGGGTGGAGGCATATCTGCCGTTACGGCTCAAGTAGGCGCACAAGCATCAGTAACTCACTCTGATGTGGCCATGGTCACAGCGGTCGTCCTGCTATTGACGGAGATCGGAGGCGCTGTCGGTACCGCGATAGGTTAGTCGAAAACCTTTTTAATATCCGTTTCTGCTGGTGACTGACTTTGCACTCAGCTGGTGCGATTTGGACCAACACGATGCCACAGAACCTGGAAAAGTACCTCCCTTTCCTCAACGCCACTGAAATTGCCACCATATACGGCAACATCGCCCTCGCCGGTGCCAACCCAAGGGGTGACCCCACGCGTGAGGGAGTAATTCATGGTAAGAACGATCACATGTTTTTTTGCAAACTTTTACTGATATGCATGCAAACACCAGCATACGACGACACTATGAAGATCATGGTCATTCTTGCTACCTGTGTCTCGGTTATACCCATCTGCTTCGCGCTCATCATGCCCAATTGGTACCTGGGGGACAAACAGAACGCAGTGGATAATGCTGACTTGGCTGGACACTTGGCTGGAGAAGAGGATATATATAATGTTGACGAGGTGGCTAGTCCGAGTCACAGCCCCACTGCTACTGCCAGTGGACTCGAGAGAGCGTAAACGTCATCTCGGATCTGCCGTTGCTCATTTGCAAAAAAATATCTATCTTATATACTTAGTGTTTGTCTACTATCTTGTTTGCATTGCATGTTTAAGAGCTCATCGGCTCATATAATTGTGAATACATACCATATGCTCTCAATGTCGAATTCCCAGCAGACTTTCTAAACGATCAAATGTTGGCGAACTTCGAAGAGGCTCCCTCAAGGCTCTCTTCGAGATTCAACTTGAAAACGTGCACAACATTCATCGTTCTATGAAAGCAGGCGTTTGTACACAAGATACGTCTAATCAAGGATACGGAATCAGGAATATACACGGAAGACCAAAAGACACAGCGACGAAAACATGAAGCTGACTGTCGCTGCAAGGAAAGGGAATGGCAGTCAACTGCTACTCTGCGCGGCTCTGGAAGTACCTCCCGGGCCAGCAGCACCAGTACGACCGGCGCCAGTCGTCGCCTTGTTATCCCCCCTTGGGCTCGCCCCAGCAGCAGCAGATGCACCTGCATCACCTGTAGAGGTTCCATTCGTCGTTGCGGCTGTGGCGGTGCCGCTAGCAGCCACCCCTGCTCTTCTATCACCCCCTATCGCACCACCGGCACCCCCAGTCGACCCGTTCGCATTCGATGGTAAGACCTCGGGTGAAGCAGTCGGAGCCACGTGGGTGTCCCGCTGCGCCAATGTCTCCTCGAGTAGAGCCTCGGTCAACGCACTCGCCCTATTAAGCCTGTAACATTGCGTCTTCTCTCGCAGAATGGCTACCGATACAACGTTCTCCAGCCCGAGCTCGCGCCCTTCATTGAACGTGGGCGGTGCGGTGCGGATGCACACCTCGCGGACGCCCTGTCTTGTCAGTGCTGGAATCCCGAGTCTGTCGCCGAGGAGAACCTTCTCGATCGGTTGGAGGTACTCATTGAGACGGGCAAGTGCCGTGGTAATCAACGATGGAAACCCGCATGTCGACGCAAAGGACAAAATATTCCTCCACCCATTCTCGTCAGGGTTTGGGATGACGCCAAGTTCGCTATGATATAGACAATGTGAGAGTAGATTTTTTTTAAATAGATGGAAGCTCACGCAGGATATATGAGAGACAGGAATGCCTCGAATTCGGCCGTCGAACTCTTCCTAAGGGTGATGTACGCCTTAGGCGTGGCAGTCGAGGACTCATCGCTTTGGATTAGCTGGGAGAAAGTCTCGGAATGAGGTGCAAGTAAGCACGCATGGACACGATATCGCATCCTGTCCACCTGGTAAGCGGATCGATAATTAGTGCTAGTACTTTTTACACAACACAGTGAACGTACCACCACCACGATGTCTCCACTGGAGAAGTAGTAACGGGCGTGTGGCGTTAGACGTATGTCTCTGGCCGTGGTGGGAGAAGTTAGCTCAATTGATTTGAGCCCAGTATTGGTGCGCAGATGAGACTCAGTGGTCATTTTGTCGGGGTAGAGCTAGGTGGGAGTCGGATAATGTTATGCAAAGACCCGCGACGGGGAGCCTCTTATAAGGAGCTCCTGCCACCCGGTCCGCGTTCGAGTGTCCAGCATTTGGTAGGTCTTTTGCCTTAGGAGTCACCGTGCAAGCGCGCATGAACCACTCCAGCGCCTATAACATTCAGTATCAATGACAAGAGAGGCCAAAGAGCGCCGGGTTCGGTAGCGCCAGCGCCATAGCCCGCAGGCAACGAGGCACAACGCTGTCAAGAATCATTTATCCTTGACCTCAAGGCCCTTTGTCTTCAAGAAGGGACCTTCGTTTCGAAGTGATTTAGAAAATTGTGACACTGCCTACCCTGCGAATCCCACTGTTTAGTAGCGGAGTCTCCGTAAAAGGTCGAATGAGCCGGATGCGTATGAGATTCTCTGGCAGTAGCCATGAAGCAACGCGAGTTCAGGGTCCTCATCCATGGGTCGTTTCTGTCAACCCAGCGAGCTCAAGTACGCGAGGGCATAGTGTCCTCGCGGATACTTATGCCGTTCTCGACATTTGGGTTATTCATGTGAGGATGATTTCCTTGCTAAGCTTTGGCTAGCCTCGTTTCGAAGCAGATCATTCGAATCAAGAATTCGATCAGCGCTGATCATCGATATCGTTTGAAGTGGGCAGCTCTCCCCAAGGGCCCCACGAGCCCCACGAGCCCCACGAGGCGACAGACATCGAGATTCGACAGCAGCTATGTAAGAGCTCCCCTAATACCACCCGCCCAATTGTCGATTCTCACGGTGCTCGAACTCAGCTCCATATATGGACGGTGATCGGTTCGAATCCCGCTGCCTACACACTTTCCCCGGCGAAAAAAAGAGTACCCAAAATATGTACGTACCATCAACACACAGCTTTTTGCCAGTCGTCTTACCCCTCGTTCCTCGGGGCGCTTTATATTTATCCCGTAACCACACCCGCAAAAACCGAGCCACGCGCAACCAAACCCAAACCTTTGTCGCTCGCGGTGCTCACGACGTACCCTAACCGAGACAATACATCCGCTCCAGGGTTAGGTTAAACCTAGCCTAACTCGCTACGCTCGGGCTAGATTTAACCTAACCCTTGCGCTAAACGTAAACAACAGTATATAATTCGCACCACCCAGAGTCCGCTGAGAGTTAGTTAGAACTTAGAGCAAAAAGAAATTGTTCTACAGGACCGCATTGAAAATAAAGAACCGCACAGTGCAGGATCGAACCGATGCACAGCACGAGAGTGGGGTAACATCATTAACCACTACGTCAGAAGACCATAGATGCAGTGGCCAATCGAGTAAACTTATCACAGCATCTTAGGCCCGTTATAGGAATTCTCATCAATCCATCACAAATCTGTCATTTCACGGCGCGTGAGAATCGACAATTGGGGAGGTGGTATTGGCCAAGATCTATGTAAGTATATGATTGCTCCACGTTTGGGTCAGTTTTGATATTGCTTTTTAAGTCGCCGAGAGGGCTGCCAGTGAAGAGGCTTAAGAAAGCGATGACGGTGTCGATTTGTCCACTGAATCCACTGGAGAACAGGAGTTACGGAGTATACTTTATATAGTCACCGATGTTGGCTCGTTTTGGTTTGTTTGGGTGATTTGCAATCTGTTCTTGGCACTTCAAGTTGCCCTCAAGCTTGCCATGCTCATTGCTCGAAGTTACTGTCTAGTTCGGGGTATTCTCATGAGATAGTGACCAACACCGAATGACCTGCTAGTGCATGCCATCGGGGACTCCGCACGGCTCCAGCGGGACACGACTTCATGCACGATCAAGATTTGATCGCATTCATTTTGCCTGCTCATATGATATATCCCTTCACCAACGACCCCTCATGTACCCAACTTCCGAGCGTTCGGGACTGTACACACAAGAGGGGATTGAGTTGGTTTGAGAGGAGTCGTACAGCAATCGATCGAGGGAGCTCGACCTCCGACTTACTCACTTTTCAACTTCATGCAGTGCCGTACCCAGAATCTCAGCCAGTGCAGTATGCAGGTTTATGTTCGGCCTGAGGTCTGCCGCGACCCTCATTCCCCGAATCTACCTACTTGCCACGCTTCCACCCATTCATGCGTAGATTCATACAAATCTTCTCAGCATGGCATTCCGCACTCCGTCCTCGTGGATTACGTCTGCCCTCATTGCATTCGCGCTTATTGCGGAGAATTGCATGCTATGTTCTCAGTATGTGACTGGATGGCGATTGCGTCTTGCGGCCGTGAGTGCTATTTTAAGGTGCCTATCCCACCCCGTCACTCAACACACTTGCCATTCTTCTAGTTAGACTTTCTCCATACCGAACCTTCATCCTGAATGTGATGACCCTCGTTCTCATGAACCAGGGACCTTTCCTTCTCAATTGGCGGTGCATAATACCGCCCTGCCGCGGTGCCTCGATCACATAACCGTCTAATGTTGGGGCCTCTTGCTATGTACCCCGAGGATGTGCCTCAATTCTCTAGTTCGGCATTTCCGAACTGCCGTTGCTGTGGTGGGCGCTCGAGTGGATCCGATGTTTTGCGATGTCCTTGCTATGGGCTGTGCTCCGGCTGGTCTGATTCTAGATTTGTGGATCCCCGGCCCCCACGGTCTCATCGCTTAATCTCTGCACTATGCCACGAACAGACTCGTGACAAGTATTAACGGATATAGTGAACCGTTAAATGAAGGCGAACCCGCTCGAAGACAGACCTAGAGGACACGAGGGGTGTGGTATGCTGTTTATTTCTCTTACAAGACGGGGCAGGATTTGGTAACATTTCTCCACTCCATCATGCGCCACCTTCTTCTAATACCTCTGATTTGTGTTGTTTTCTCTATTGCCGGTGTCACATCCCACCCAGTAAGCACTGTGTCGATATCATTGTCTTCGACGCATGGTGCCTCTCTAGAGCTTTTGCGTCCACCTCATTTCGCCACAACCCCAACTACCTCATCCCACGGATGCAATGATCTGCACGACTGCCGAACGCTGAGCAGTATCGTGCAGAGCTCCCTTCTAACCATTCTTGCGTGCGTTTGGTTTGCCGTTCACCACAACATTCCTCCACCGAGGACCGAACGACCCAGCGAACCCAAAAGGAATGTATTCATCAAAGCAGGCCATTTTCTTTGGGACAAGCTCCTCGGCCAAAGAGCGGCGATGATCGTGTTATTTGCAACTTTGATCGCGCCGGAGTGGATGCTGGGCAACGCTCAACTTCAAGCACACACGGCTTGGAGATTGGCCAAGAAGCTCGAAGATGCCAGGCGGACGGCAGCCAAGGCCTGGAAGGACGGCCCGGCGGATGACTCCACGTCTGGCGGGGAGAAATCGGGCGGACCGACAGTTTCACAGCAGGAAGTGTTCGAGATGCCAATAACGAGTTTTCACGCATTAGAAGCTGCCGAGCTATTGCACAAAGCCGATGCTCGTACGTTCAGATCTATGGACATATCTTCTATTCAACATTCTCACGTTCAAATCAGCCTGGAAGATGTCACACGCCTTTCTTGTTATCATGGGGGGATTCCAGTTCTATACCAAAAACGGATCACTTCATCCTCTCACTCCAGCGAACGCCATCGAGCTTGTTTGGCGTGGTCATCTAGTACCACCCACAGATGCCGAGCTCGCAAGTCTGAGCAAAGGGGACGCCTTTTCGAAGTTTGTCCTCATCGTGCAATCGTTGTGGTTTGTGGTGCAATGCATCACCCGGCGCATCGAGCATTTGCCCGTCACAAGCCTGGAAGTGATGACCCTTGGATACACCTTCATGACGATCGCCTTGTATCTCGTTTGGTGGAATAAGCCGCTCAATGTCGGCTGCGCGATTCGAATCCCGGCAGAGCCTGTGGAGCATGAAGTGAAGGAGGAGTATGGATATACGGGAGAAAAGATGGATAACCGTCTCATTGGTATCCCGGACTGGTTCATCGACGTGAGCAAACGCCAGGGGGTCCCCACTTTTCATGCCGGGACTCCTACGTTCGTGGACGCCGTGCGGGGCAATTACGCGCTGGCACCAGCCACGATGGCATTCGGAGCAATCCACTGCATTGCCTGGAACTACGCATTCCCCACGCACATTGAAGGGCACCTTTGGCGATGGTCCTCCATTGCTATCATCGCCGCTCCACTCGCGGTCGCACTTTTCGCCTTTCCGAAAGTGTGGTCGATCCTGTACCGTAAAACGGAATACACCATGAAAGAACAGAGAACTATAGTCCGCAAGGTAGCCATGTTTATGACGCCATTTACTATTATCTACATAGTAGGCAGGTTGATCCTCATCGCACTCGCATTTACAGCGCTCAGAGCGCTACCCCCCACCGCATACCGGACTGTCAACTGGACCACATTTTTTCCACATTTTTGATATATCCTTCCTGGGTCGCTATGTCTTTCATACAGCACATCTTTGGAGCTCATCATGTTTCAGTTCGCATATATTTACAGCACCCGTTTCTCTACCGTTTGCTGCATACGTGACTGTGGAGTTGATCAAGTTCGTATCTGATATATGTACCAACAGGCCCAATGTTTTACCTGTATTTGTATTCCATACCGCGCATATTTAATGCAGCTCGTGGAATGAAACCATGCCGTGAACGCTGCCGCATCACATAATTCGAGCACTCACTTCTCAGAGTCGATGATGACTGCAAAAACAATCTCAACAGCAATCGCAAGGCCGAAAAAGACTCAGACCACTCAAGTTGGACCCATGTAAATGGATGTGATTGCGAGTTCGAAACGCCCTACATAATAAAAATATCTTAACCGAAAAACAGGGTATACAGCCGACACTTGATTTTAATAACAATAACCCCCTAACTCGAGCTCCAGCTCGTGAACGTGCTCTGGAACCCATCCACATTGTCCGAGGCCTTGATCACCGCCGACCCGCCGATGCTGAGCGAGTTCGTCGTCGCCACAGTCGCCACGCTGAACAGGTTCACGCTCGACGCCGCGTCGATCGAGATGATCTCGCTCTGGCACGTGTTCCCGGTGAGGCACGTCTGGTCGTAGTCCGTGAAGAACGAGTAGTGCCCCGCGCCGAAGATGAAGATGTCCGTGCTGCTGTCCACATACAGGCCCCACGCGCTCGTCTGCGAGGACCCGAACGTCGGGTCGCTGTACGCGGACTCGGTCGTGAACGGCGCGGGCGCGGCGGGGGTGGGCTGGAAGTACGGCGTCTCCGTCTGGATGAGGCCCATGTAGTGGTCCTTCGCGCCGACGAGCGCGTATTGGTACATGACGTGGTGCTCCGACGCGGTGCCGATGAACCACACGGGGCCCGCGGACTCGGACAGGATGCCGCGCCCGGAGAAGAGCGAGAGCTGCGGGTTGCCGGTGGTGCCGTCGAGGTCGTGGTCCGCGTTCCAGACCCAGGTGCCCTCGAAGTACGCGGAGGACTTGGGCGTGAGGTGGATGTTGAGGAAGGCGGACTGGCAGGAGGCGCTCGTGGTGCCGCTGATGCAGGCGGGGGCTTGCAGGTTCGTGCCGGCGGCTCCGCCGAGACTATCAAGGAAGGTTAGCATATGCAATGGAGCGCGCTGTGTGTGAGGGAACTTACCGAATGTGGGAGTCCCACATACCAGCGCTGCCCTGGGTAGCGCCGGCGACGTTCCACTCGAGTATGATGGCGCCCGGGGTGGGGCCCACCGTCGAGAAGATGATGTCGGAGATCTCGAGCGTGCCCGAGTCGCCGGACGCACCAGCCTGCACGACGACAGTCGGCTTGGTCATATCTGAGAACGCGGAGCCGCTGCCGCTGATCACGGACCAGACCTCGCCGGTCATCTGCGTGCCGACGGGGATCTTAAGCGTGGAGGAGACGATGTAGGTCCCCGCGTCGAAGAAGATGATCTTGCACCCGGCGTACGCGTCAAAGACCGCCTGGAGCGCGGCGGTGTCGTCCGTCTTTCCGTCACCCTTCGCGCCCTGGGTCCGGACGCTGACGATCTGGTCGACGGCGTACGTCTCGTACTGCGGGTGCCCGCGCCCGAAGATGCGGCCGGACGAGTCGAGGAGGGAGGCGGCCTTGGTGGGGTTCGCGATGGTGCCCTGCGTGAACTTGGGGGTGCCGGAGGTGCCGGTGTACACGTTGCCCTGGCCCCACGAGGCAATGGTGGTGGTGGACGCGGAGCCCGCGAGGACGACGGTGCCATCAAGCACGCCGACGGCGGTGGGGACGTTGTTCAGCTTGATGTTGTTCAGGACGAGCGAGCCCGCGAGGGAGGTGGTGGAGCCGACGGAGGACTGCACGAAGACGGGCGTGTTGGTGACGACCGCGTCGATGATGGCCTCGGCGCCGACGGTCTGGGTGTCGGTGGTGAGCCCGCCGGTGGTGAGATCGAACCCGACACCGCAGTTGTTGATGGTGACACCCTGGAATGTCCAGCCTGTGATGGATTTTAATCAGTACATGCAAAGCCGATAGATAAGATGCAGGGATGCTCACCCCAGTTCCAGATGCCGTAGATGGCAGTCTGCGCGTTGTTCACGGTGATGTTGCGCACCGTGAACTGCTGGTTCCCGACCCAGATACCGAACTTGCCGCCGTTGAACACGATGTCGCCCATGAAGCCGCCCGAGCCGTTCTCCATGAAGATGCCCTGGTGCGCCGTCGCGGGGTCCGTGCTCATGTTCACTACGACGTTTACGAGGGACGTCGCCTGCGACACCTGCCAGTGGATACCCGTGCTGGACGACGCCGCGGGCGTCTTGGTGAGGTCGATGACGAAGTTGCGGATGGAGCGGAAGAAGTTGTTCTGGTTCGTGTACCATTCGGCGCCGCTGCCGCCCGGGATGTAGACGTCCGCGTCGATGACGGCAAAGCCGGCGAAGCCAGCGGCGGCGAGGAGCGTGGGGGGCGTGCGCGCGTCACCGACGAGCTGGGTGTAGTAGTACGGTGTGATGGGGGTGGAGATGAGGTATGTGCCGGTGGGGAAGTAGATGAGGGCCGGGGTGACGGTGGTCGAGTTGCATTGGCCGCCGAAGCAGCGGGAGCCGTCTGCGATCGCAGCACTGAGTAGATCGCGCATCAGCATCAATTGTAACTTTGTAGATTAAACAGCGACTCACTTGATCGCAGCGGTATCATCGGTGACACCGTCGCCCTTGGCGCCGTAGTCGGTCTTGACATTGCGGAAGACGGTGTAGGTGCTCGGGTCAGCGTTGAACGCGGCCAAGCCCTGGTGCTTCATGCCTTCGAGCCAGAAGGCGTCCGAGCCGCTTGCTGTGCCCGCACCGAGAGGGGTCGAGCAGGACGAGCCCAAGGCCGCGGCCTTGAGGGCCAAGCCGGCGAGGGCGAGGAGGGAGGTGAGACGCGCTAGCATTGAGCTAATGGGTCTGTGGAGATGTGGGCCGGTGATGAGTAGAGAATAGGTCTATTTTCATTGAGTTCTTATAATGCGATTGCCGGTAGTAGTACCATGGGGAAGGGGGCGACCGTGCGCTGCCCACTTGCAGGACATGAACAGTGCTACATTGGCTGCCAACGGACTAGAGAACCTGTGACGAAGGGCCGCCATGGAGACAAGAGATGACAGCGCGCAGAGCAAGGGCAAACATTGTGGATGGATGATCGACGTTGTATCATGCGTTGGCCAACGTCGACGTCCGTGCAACAGCCAAGCTCAGCCCAGTCCCGAATTCCATTCACAGTGAGCCAGATTCTTGATTCTGAGTGCGTTGTCCTGCGATTTGGTAGACAAGAAAGAGAGCCAGCCACGTCTAAACACGAAATATGTGAGCTTGAAATGTGGGAGAACCAGGCAGAAGCGCGCTAACCAAAAGATGCCGCACAAAGGCATCGGATGTTCGTCGGCATAAATCTGCAGCTGCACAGACGAATACGATCTCGTTACTACTGCTATCAAGCCACTCGACGCCTCAGATCTTCAATGTAACACAAAATGGCATGATCACTCGAGCGCGAGGTGAAGCAGCCTTGAAGCCACCCAAGAGCCGCCAGTCGAGACCACGGCCGCTCCGGCAACTCAAAGTCAAGGCAAAACTCCAATCATAAAAAACAAAGCCCGTCCGTTCCAAATCCAGAGAATTACCCCAAGGCACCGAAAACTGAGTCGAAAGCAACATCTCAACATTGGCATGTGAGGTATCTATAATTGCCATCGCCAATTGATTCAATTGTCGCGACTCGCGACGGACATGTCTGATATCATGATGCATGATGCGGATGACGAGTAGATTATCTATCGTGCATGTGCATTTATTACCAATAATACGCGATCCTGCTTCCGTTGTATGCTGAAAGTCATCATGGTTCGACGGCCGGGCCGGCATTGGAATCTGCACACTTCCATTGGTTATCAAGCAATGCTACATTTGTGTTGCGTCTAAGCGTTTGAGGAATACATGTGGTGGACGACAGGTGCAGGGAAAAGAACCGCGGCGTTGCTGGAGCAAAAGAAAATAGAAGTAGTTCTCAGGTGCAGACTCATTACTGTGGGGGTTCGGTGCATATTATCCACGCGTCTCGTACTTAGACAGCTCAGCCCGTCCCGAATTCCATTCACAATGAGCCAAAGTCTTGATTCTGAGTGCATTGTCTTGCGATTTGGGAGATAAGAATTCGAAGGAGAGCCAGACACGCCTAGACGCGAAATACGTTAGCTTGAAATGTGGGAGAACCAGGCATTCTGGAAACACGCCAACCCAAAGATGCTACCAAGCCACCATCGACGGCTCAGATCTGCAATGTCATGTCAATGCAACATAAAATGTCATGGTGGCTCGAGCTCTTTTGACTGTGAAGCTCCTTGAAGCATCCACGGCCCTCCGGCAACTCAAAGTCAAGGGAAAACTCCAATCAAAAATAAAGCCCGTTTGTTCCAAATAGAGAATTAGCCCAAGGCATTGAGAAGCCGGTCGAAAGCTACATCTCAACATTGGCACGCGAGGCGTCTTTAATTGCCATTGAGGTTGGCGATTGTGCCCGGGGAGAAGACAGCGGCGAGTGTTGATGACGACCCGCTTCGCGCCACAACCAAACAAGCGCAAACCGCCACAAGTTTACTATGAGCCAATCTCGCACCGCGCCGCGCCTATGCCACTGCATCTTTCCAACCGGTAGATGAGCATGGCATCATCTACACTGCCTTACCATGGTTCTGAGCGAAGGCTGGTACTGGGAATGGACATCGGGACTACTTTCTCAGGAATCTCATATGCATTTCTCGACCCAGGAGAGATCCCGACCATACGGGGTATAACGAGGTAGGACGAACCCTCTCACTCAGAATTTTCGCTCACACTGTTAAAGATTCCCTGCGCAAGAGAATGTTGGACCCGACTCGAAAATACCATCCATCCTTTATTATGATCGACAGGGAAAGGTTCGTGCTGTCGGAGCGGAGGCCCTTCAAGAAAGCATCATAGAGCAGGCGGTGGACGATGGCTGGGTCAAAATGGAATGGTTGGCACATCCATTAATACTATGGCGTCCGCTCAACTTGCTGATCAGTTTTATTTTCAGGTGGATACTTCATCTCCGCCCAAAACGACTGGCGTCCTCGCATGTCAGTGATAGTGATCTACCAGCCTTACCTCCCAACAAGACTGCCGTCGAGGTCCTCAGTGATTTTATGAAATATCTTCTACACTGCGCGCAGAAATATATAACCGACACGTACTCGGAGATTTGGTGGAATTCTGTCGCGAACAACATTGACTTCGTGCTGACCCATCCAAATGGATGGGAGGGAACGCAGCAGTCTGAAATTCGAAGGGCGGCGGTGCTCGCCGGACTTGTTTCCGATACATTACAGGGACAATCGCGCATACAGCTCTTGACTGATGCCAAAGCGAGCTTACACTATTGCATCGCAAATGATCCCACTTTAGATTCAATGGTGATAAGCATACGCATTCCATTGTATCCTATGGTGACTCGCTAAATCCTATCGCCCAGGACGGCCGAGGTATCATAATCGTCAATGCTGGCGAAGGCACAATTAACCTAAGCGCCTACTGCATGTCTAACTCGCCGTTATCATTTGAAGAAATTGCACCGACTGAGTGTGAGCCATTTGATATTCATACTCGCTCTTGACGTTGACACATTTATAGGTCGACTTCAAGGATCGGTATTCGTGACGCGCCGGGCGCGTACTTTTCTTGCAGGTTCGTTCATGCTTAGTAAGGATGTTGACTGTCAACAGGCTCACTGAAGTCATTCAGCGAAACTCGCAAACTCGCGGTTTGGCTCGCCGGAAGACTTGGCCAATATGACCAGTTGCTTCGACAAGACGACAATGCGAAGGTTTCGCAACCCCGATGAGCCATCATACATCAAATTCGGTGGGGTCCGCGATAGAGACCCTGCGGTAGGCATAAAGTCTGGCCAGCTGAAACTTCCCGGGTAGGGGTATGACATCTTGGAGCGGTAACCTTGTTTACTGATAAGGTCCCAGAACGGAAGTTGCCGCACTCTTTGAACCATCCGTGCAGAGCATCATTGAAGCTATCGACACACAACGCGACATCGCGAAGAAACCAATCTCTGTTTGCCATTCAGTTTTATTGAATGCTGCAGTGGTCTTACTAATAAATAATCGACCAGGCCGTCTTTTTAGTCGGAGATTTTGCTGCCAATGACTGGGTGTTTTCCCAGTTGCAGGCCCACTTAGCACAACAGGGTATCACATTCAGCCGCCCTGACGACGTGTAAGCTACGAAACTGATCTCTGCGATGTTATGCTCACTCGTCCGCTGCTCCAGCACCAAATCAATTGCTGATGGTGCAATTTCATTTTATCTCGGCCATCGCGTCTCGGCGCCCGTGCGAGTGTCCTCGAAGACATACGGGATGAAGTGCAGCACTATCTTCAAAAGGGATGACCCTGAACATCGTGCACGAAAGCATACGCTGTATACGGGAGCGAGTGGTCAGCAGTACGTGCAACACAAATTCACGACAATTCTTCCAAAGGTATGACAGTCGCTTTTACGGACCGTGTATTTGTAGGTTGATTCGTAGCGAGCAGGGCGCCCAAATATCCGAAGATGGGGAGTTTCAGCGTACGTACTGTCAGACGCGCCGCAAAAAAGAACTGGATAGTAACAATACCTTCACAATCGATATCATATGCTACCATGGAGCGCTGGAGGCCGTCCAGTGGACCGACATGGAGCCAGGCAGGTTCCTTTTTTTACGCCAACGCAGGCTAAATCTAACATTGAGAGGCAGAAATGTTCTCTGCCTTATGTACCATAGAAGTGGACATGGCAGAGATGACAAACGCTTCGCAAGCGCTTTACGGTCCTGAAGGGGTCATCTTCTATCAGCTAGACCTCACCGTAGTTTTGCAATTCGGAATCGCCGAACTCAAAGCCAAACTTTGTTGGAATGAAGACGTATGTCCGATTTGCCTTTGCTTTTCACACACTTTTTATGATCTAACTTACGCGGATATGCGATAGGGCCAAGAGAAACAGTAAGCTATATACACTCATATGTGATACGCGCAGCCTGATAACATGCTGATAGGATACCCGCGAGAGTTGTATACGCCAGCGAAATGACTATATCGGATGGCTAGACAATTAACAGTATGACGAATGAGAGCACCACGGCGAATCTGACAAGTGATCCATTGTATATCTAGTGTACCACAATGCTGAATGGATAATATATAAGGAGCATCTTTAAAACTGTACTGCCCCAGCTTTGGCAGGGTCTCCGCGTGAAGCGCAGCAGCACGTCTGCAGGTGCAAGTAAGCTATTTGACGGTGGCGAGATGCCCCCGGATGTTTTGGACTTCATGTGTTCATATTTTCTTTATTACATACGAACATGAATATATGGGGCCAACTTCCTGCAGAAGTGAGAAGGGCAAGCCGAGAGTTGGTTAGGACTAGGAACAGAAGATGTTGGGAACGGGGACGAGATTTTAAAAGGACTATTGACTCAGGTTGAAGTCGCCGACAAACAAGCCACAGCACCACCTCAGCACGGCAATAAACATTGTGGTCATTTTTCATTTCATTTTGCTGAAGGAATATTTACAATCGACCCGTACATCCGCATGCAACGGATTCATCACGGAATCTGCACAAAGTCTCCATCTATGTTTTCCGTACCATACATCTTTGGAGCTCGTCATTTTTCAGTTCGCATATATTTAAGTACCCATTTCTCTGCCCTTCGCTGCAGACCTGACTGAGCAGTTGATCAAGTTCGTTTATTGTACTTGATATATGTACTAACTAGCCCAATCTTTTGCCCGTATCATGCATTCCGCACCACGCATCTTGTAATGGAGCCGTCGAATGAACCGCGCTGTGAAGCCGCCGAACCAAATAACTCTCACTGCTCATAATTGATGATGACTTGCTAGCAGCCGATCAGTAAACAAGAGTTTGCATGTTCGTAAACACAATCCCGACAGCCTCTCTAGCAAAATGAACCCACGTGAATGGATGTGATTGCAAAACGCCACACATAATAAAAATACCTAAACCGAAAAACATGGTACACAGCCCACACTTGATTTTGATAACAATAACCCCCTAACTCGAGCTCCAGCTCGTGAACGTGCTCTGGAATCTATCGACATTGCCCGCCGCCTTGATCCCCGGCGACCCGCCGATGCTGAGCGAGTTGGTCGTCGCCACCGTCGCCACGCAGAACAGGTTCACGCGCGACGCCGCGTCAATTGAGATGATCTCGCTCTGGCAGTTGTTCGCGGTGAGGCACGTCCAGTCGTAGTCCATGAAGAAAGAGTAGTGTCCCGCGCCGAAGATGAAGATGTGCAAGCTGTTTTCGACGTACAGCCCCCCACAAGCTCGTCTGCGAGGAACCAAACGTCAGGTCGTTGTACGCGGACTCAGTGGTGAACGGCGCGGGTGTGGGCTTGAAGTACGGGCTCTCCGTCCGGATGAGGCCCATTTAGTGGTCCTTGGCACCGATGTGGGCGTACTGGTACACGACGTGGTGCTCCGACGTGGTGCCGATGAGCCACACGAGCCCGCGGACTCGGAGAGGATTCTGCGTCCGGAGAAGAGCGAGAGCTGGATGTGGCCGGTGGTGCCGTCGAGGTTGTGGCCGGCGTTCCAGACCCAAGTGCCCTCGAAGTAGCCGCTGGACGAGTTCGTGAAGTGGATGGCGATCGGCTTAATCGTACGAGCGCAGCGAGTTATTAGTCCTTCAAGCGGAGCGAGTCTTTTCTGCTTCTGATTGGCGAGCTTTGCTCGCCTTGATCGCGACCATCCACCTCCCTACCCACCATCCCTGAGTGTCCCACATACCAGCGCTACCCTGAGTAGCGCCGGCAACTTACACTCGAGCACAATAGCGCTTGGGGAGGGCCCACCGTCGGGAAGATGATGTCGGAGATCTCGAGCGTGCCGGAGTCGCCTGGCGCACTAGCCTGAACGACAACAGTAGGCTTGGTCGCGTAGGAGAAAGCAGATCCGGTGCCCATGGTCACGGACCAGACCTCGCCGGTCATCTGCGTGCCGACCGGGATCTTGAGTGGAGGTGACAAAGTATGTCCACGCGTCGAAGAAGATGATCTTGCACCCGGCGTAGGCGTCGAAGACTGCTTGGAGAGCAGCAGTGTCATCCGTCTTTCCATCACCCTTCGCGCATTGTGTCCTGACGCTGACAATTTGGTCGACGGCGTACGCCTCGTATTGCAGGTGCGCGCGACCGAAGATGCGACCGGGCGAGTTGAGGACAGATGCAGCCATGGTTGGGTTGGCGATTGTGGCCCTGGGAGAAGGCAGCGGTGCCTACCTGTGTAGACGTTACACTGGCCCCCGAGTCGATCGTGATGGGATCACGGCGGTGGACAAGGAGCCTGCGAGAACGACAATGCTACCAGTCACGCCGACAGCGGTGGGGAGATTGTTGAGCTTAATGTTACTGAGGACGAGCGAGCCGGCGAGGCAGGAGTTGGAGCCGACGGATGGTTGGAAGAAGATGAGTGTGCTGGCACCACGGCAAAGTCACATCAGCGAAAGCGCGCAAGGTGTCTTGCGGAAGACCGCGGATTGGGCAGGTGGGGCTGATCGGGGGGGGAGCGACGTAAGGTGTCCACTAATAATCCCTCGTTTGCTGTAACGCCCAGCATGACAAGCGTTGATCGCTTGGGCCGGGCTATTTCATCATGATTGCTTTCCAAATTCCTGTAGGCTTTTAACATGACTGCGTCCGTGCCCACGAGTCTCCTGTACCGATTCCCTTTTAGGTTGCAGCCGACGCACAAGTGTACCGTGCACCCTTGGCCTGATATATCCGTATTCTGGTGTGCTATCTGAGTTGCATCTATCTGTCTGCGCAGATTGCCCCGACGCTCTAGGCTCTCTGAGACTTATAAGAACAGACGTTCGAACAGTTGTCAGTCACGCGTGCTGTGAAATACACCATGTATACCTCGAGACTACCATATCATGGTCTTAAGCGGAAACTAGCTATTGCGTTTGATTGCGGCATGACGGAGAGTAGCATATCTTATGCTGTCTTGGATCCTGGCGAGATCCCTCAAATCAGATGGGTAACAAGGTAAGTAGAAACACTTGCAAGTGATCCAATTACGGGGAGGTTGCTAATCTGCCTGTAGATTTCCCACTCAAGAAGCTGTTGGAGGCGATTCTAAGATTCCTTCAATTCTTTACTACAACTCGAAAGGTGAAGTATGCGCGGTTGGAGCAGAGGCCCTCCAGGAAAGCGTCATCGAGCAGGCAGAAGAGGAGGAGTGGTTGAAGTTAGAAGGGTACGCTTCACATTAGCTTATGCTCATTGGGATTTGATGCTGATGATCGCTAGGTGGAAGCTTCATCTGCACCCCAAAGGCCTTGCATCTTCGCAGATCGATGACGACGACTTACCGCCTCTTCCCGCTCACAAGACTGCTTTTGATGTTCTCAGCGATTTCATGAAGTACCTGTTCCAATGTGCGGAAGCCTTCATCACGGATACGCACTCGTCGGGGCTATGGGCTTCGGTCGCAAACAACATCGATTTTGTTTTGACCCATCCAAATGGTTGGGAAGGCGCACATCAGGCTCAAATCCGTCGCGCAGCGGTCTGTGCAGGCCTCGTATTTGACTCCCCCAGGGGTCAATCTCGCCTGCAGCTGCTCACGGAGCGAGAAGCCAGTCTGCACTTTTGCATCGCAAATGGTCTCACCTCAGACTCAATGGCGGTAAGCATACGCATTCCATTATGTCCTATGGTGGCTCGCTAAATCCTAACGCCCAGGACGGTCGAGGTATCATAATCGTTGATGCTGGCGAAAGCACAATTGACCTAAGCGCCTACTATATATCAAACACGCCTTCTATCATTGAAGAAATTGCACCCACAGAATGTGAGTTCGTTGCTCCGCAGTTACGTTCACTCTAATTTTAACGCATTTATAGGTCGGCTTCAAGGATATATGTCTGTCACCAGCCGAGCCCATGCTTTCCTATCTGGTTCGTGTTTTTATGCGAGTCAATCGTCAACGGGCTCATGGAAGTCTTGCAGAGAAACTTGCTCGATCCAAGTACGGCTCGCCGGAAGACGTGGCCAACATGACCAGTTGCTTCGACAAGACCACAAAGTTAAGGTTTCGCAACCCTGCCGAGCCGTCATATATCAAATTCGGTGAGGTCCGCGATAGGGATCCAGCGGTAGGCATACGTTCTGGCCAGCTGAAACTTCCCGGGTAGGTGTATGACATCTTGGAGCGTTAACCCCCCCCTACTGATGTGATCCTAGAACGGAAGTAGCCGCACTTTTTGAACCATCCTTACAAAGCATCATTGAAGCTATCGATAAGATACGCAACAACGCATGCAAGCCCATCTCTGTTTGTTATTCAATGTTATTGTATGCTGCAGTGGCCTCACTGATAATCCATCGACCAGGCCGTCTTTTTAGTCGGAATGTTTGCTGCCAGTGATTGGTTGTTTTCCCAGTTGCAGGCCCACTTAACACAACAGGGTATCACATTAAGCCGTCCTGATAGCCACGTGTAAGCTACGAAACTGATCTCTTTGTGGTGTCATGCTCACTCGTCCGCTGCTCTAGCAACAAAGCAATTGCTGATGGCGCAATGGAGTTTTATCTGGACCATCGCATGTCGGAGCGAGTGTCCTCGAAGACATACGGGATGAAATGCAGCACTATCTTCAACAAGGATGATCCTGAACATCGTGCACGAAAGCTTACGCTATACGCGGGGGCGAGTGGTCGCCAGTATGTGCAGCACAAATTTACGCCAATTCTTCCAAAGGTATATCGTTCTCACGGATCCATGTGTTTATTAGCTGAACAATAATAATTAGGGCTCCCGAGTGTCCGAAGACAAGGAGTTTCGGCGAAACTATTGTCAGACGAGCCGCAAGAAAGAATTGGGCGGTGCCAGTGGCAGTCCTGTCGCAATCGATATAATATGCTACCGCGGAGCACTGGAGGGCGTCCAATGGACCGACATGGAGCCAGGCATATTTCCTTTTTACGTTAACGCCAGCCAAAACTAATATTTCATGGGCAGAAATGTTTTTTACATTGTGTACTATTAAAGGCGACACGACGGGGATGTCAAAGGCGCGGAAAGCTCGTCGCAGTTCTGAAGGGGTACTTTTCTACCGACTAGACTTCAGTGTAGTTTTGCTATTTGGGTTGACCGAACTCAAAGCGCAGCTCTCTTGGCTTGAAGATGTACGTCTCATTTACTTTTGCGCACCTTTGATTTTCCTTAACTTGGCTGAAATTTTGATAGGGCGAAGAGAAACGGTGAGCTACATACATTCATTTGTGATTGACCCATCCTGCTAACATACTAATAGGACACCTGCGAGAGTCGTGTACGACATCGAAGAGGATATGGATGCCTAGACAATTAACAGCATGCGAACACCATGGCGAATCTGATAAGTGATCCATTGTATATCTAGTGTACCACAATGTTGAATGGGATGTGATAATATATAAGGAGCATCTTTGAAACCGTACTGCCACAGTTTTGGCAGGGTCTCCGTGCGAAGCGCAGCAGCACGTCTGCAAGTGCAAGTGAGCTATTTGACGGTGGCGAAATGCCCCCGGATGTTTTGGGACTTCATTTGTTCGTATTTTTCTTCATTACACACGAACATAAATATATGGGGCCAACTTCCTGCAGAAGCGAGAAGAGCAAGACGAGATTTGGTTAGGAACAGAAGATGTTGGAAATGGGAACAAGATTTTAAAAGGACTACTTACTCAGGTTGAAGTCACCGGCAAACAAGCCACAGCACCACCTCGGCGCGGCAATAAACCTTGAGGTCAATTTTGATGACATTTTGCTGAAGGAATATTTACAATCGACCAGTATATCCGCATGCAACGGATTCATCACAGAATCTGCGCAAAGTCCCCACCTTTCTCCGAGAACGGTGCATGGTCCCCTACAAGCTGGCCCGCTGCAGTCAAATTTAAAGCACATCAGCAAAGCAATCGTTTCACTCCAACGACATTCTAACTTACAGATCCCATCTCGAGCAACATGGCCAAATGTACAATCACACCCGCCCCCTGTTCCGGCGTCTTGATTCCCGTGAAACCATTGAACCGCGGCTTTAGGTCTCACGGGCTCGCCACGTTCACCTTCAATTTGGCGTTCCCTGAGGCACCAGGGAGGTTGTGCGCTTGCATAATCGTGGTCAAGTTCAGCGCGCTCTTCGACGCATTGTGCACGAGCGCGGGGGGGCAGACCGGCGGCGAAGGACAGGGAGCCGCGCGCGGAGGACGTGTTCACGATGCGCGGGGCGGGGAATTTCGCGAACAGGGGAGGAGCACATTGGTAAACTTGACGACGGCGCCGACGTTGGTGGCCATGATCGAGACGATGTCCTGTGCGGTGGTGGCCTCTGTCTTGAAGAACATCTCTCCCTCGGCGAGCCTGCCGGGGGCGCACCGATGCCTGCATTTTTCACGAGGACGTCGAGTACGCCTGCGTATGTGCCGAGGGGACCAAATGGGTCGGAGAGGGACATCACGGCTGTGGGGATGGAGAACGAGCTGGTGACGTCTAGGACGAGGTAGCCGACTTGGGTGGGCGATTAGGTGGACAACTTCGAGCGAAGGACTACGGTGCGGTTCCTTGCTTGCGTCCCTGAATAGATGCGATCGGTTTAGCCCATGGGTCAGCATGGGTCCTTGGTTGTATCGTTTCGTTGTAAGCTCAAGGCGAACTTACGGATAAGCGGATCTTGGCGAATTCTCCTGTTCTAGCCAGGAGAAGGCCTACAGTAAAACCAATGGCAGAGGGGCCCGTAGACCCAGTCACGAGTGCAGTACGAGTTGGCGCCATATGTGCTAAATGTTGGAAGACTCGAAGGACCGACTCGGAGCTCAGATAGCTTTGTGGATTCAGATGAATGCAGCAGTGTCATACATACATGCTGCCGAATCGACTCGCGTTGCTTGACCCACACTTGAAGCGATCGCCTCTACCGTCATCCCGTTGAGTGCTTTGCAGAGGGCTGAAAGAGGTGAGTAATGTAGGTGGCCATTTCGGATTTGACATCGATAGGCTCAGACTCAGACTGGGCTGAGTTAGTCTCCCGAGGGCAAACGCCAGACAATTTTGATCGAACCTGCGTAAACTCCGGATATCCTTGTCTGGCGGCTGAGTCTGAACCGGAGAAGGAGTCTCCGAAGCCCGACAATCAGGAGCTTTTGCTCTCCTTGTCAACTCCTTGTTGAATGTTCTTTCGAGCTCTTTCTGTTCGGCGCCTTGCAAGGCAAACACATCAAGACGGAACTGCACGTGGAGAAATGATCATAACTGCCTTCAAGCTTTTTTCATCTCGTGTGCCCTCTTACGGAGACTTGCCTACTTCAAATGATGACCACTGTGCTGATGGAAATTTCTCGACGCATCGTGGGACGAATGCTTGACTTCTTACTTCAGAACGAGGCTGGCCTCTGCGTATCGAGGAGGATATCATCCCAACTCGACTAGCCTTGAGGTCGAGACTCGAGAACCATGCAACCGCGATGACAGTACTCTAGAGTCTGCCCCCGCGCCCTTTAGCTCGCTGGGTTCACAAAACCGAATCAGACCCACCGATCGACGACGAGAATGCCTGTACTGCTCCATAGCCACTGTCATCGCACTGTGCACTTCTCCAACTCTTTTGAACTGCTACTGAGCCTACCACCAGCGGAAGGCGGGGTCGCAACCGACACGACTTATGACAGGCGGCGTCGCGTTCTTCTAAATTGCCTCAAACCGAGGCTGGTCGTGACTTGTGGCGGGCCACGAGGTCGAGAATAATGAATTCTCGAAAATGCTGTGGCCTCGTGGCCTGCGGACATGGCGCTGGTGCTACCGAAGTTGGTGCTCCCTGACCGCTGGACATTAAGCGCCGTATTAGGCGCACATGCAGGGTAAATTTCAAGGAAAAGGACCTGCTAAATGCTGGACAATGCTTGGGACGCGGACCGTGCGCCAAGAGGTCTTTATAACGGGTCGTTCGCGATGGCTATCTCAACAATCACATCCACATCCCCATATTCAAGATGACGAGCCAACCCACCAAGACAGAGATGCTCACCGTCAGACCCACGAAGCCATCCCTACGCATAAATCCTAACGGAAAACCGATCCCTGGCCCTCCAGAAGGGACCGCGTCTACCCCCCATCAGGATCTCATCCTCACACCACATCCCATACACTACATCAAGGAGGGGGATGTTACCTTTGTAGTACGTACACACATCCCGACTACCACCCACTCACCTCTTCAGCCTGTTGAGATTTAAAGCTAACTCACGCAACCGCAGGTCGAAAGAACCCTGTATCGGGTGCACACATGCTTTTTCGCGCGCCACTCTTCCGTGTTCGCCTCGCTTCTGAAGAGCGAGGACTCGGCGGCCATCTCCCAAGACTCCTACATCCAGCTCGCCGGCGTGAGCATCGAGGAGTTCGAGGCCTTCCTCTCCGTAATTTACCCCACGTCAGTCCATTTTGCTTTCGTTTCTGGGGACGAGCACCACTGACACGCAGTCCATGCACCTTCAGTCAGCTCGGCGTGACTCCAGACCGAACAGAAAACGAGTGGAGGAACCTCCTGTCGTTCGCATCCTCCTTCTCATTTACATCCCTCATCACTACCGCCCTCGCGGGTCTCGACAACTACTTGCAGCCCGTCGAGAAACTCTTGCTCGGCGACCAGCTCGGCATCCCCCAGCTCACGCATCAGGGCGTGCGTGCGCTGTGCACGCGCAAAACCTTCCTCTCCCCCGACGAGGGCCGCGCGCTCGGGCTTGAGAACGTGATGTGTGTCGCGCGGCTGCGCGAAGAGACATCATGCTATCAGCCGGGCAAGGATGGGAGGTTGACGGAGAAGCTTGTCAGCGAAGCGTTGGCGCAACGCCTCATCGAGCCACCAGCTGCAGCTGCAGCGCCGAATGGGGCCGGGCCAGCTTCGAATCCACCTGCTGCGGGTGCGGCTTCGACAGCGACCGCGGGCAGTTCATCTCCCTCCGCGAGTAGCAACTTGCAGAAGTCCACCCCCGCCGATGCGAAAAAGAACGGCGATGTGGCGAAAGCCCAGGCGGAGACTGGTACGGGGGCGAAGGGCAAAGGCAAGGACGGGAATAATAAGGGCAGCAACGGCACGAGTGGTAGCTAATGGCTCGTGGACGGCGTACACGCAGTATCGCTTCTGGCTCCAGCAACGCCGCGGTTCATTTCCCTGTACTAGCTTGTTCGTGTACCACATGTATTTGTTAACCGCTTAGACGCATATCGAATGTAGCATTGCTTCATGACCAATGGAAGTGTGCAGATTCCAATGCCGGCCCGGCCGTCAAACTATGACGACTTTCAGCATGCAATGGAAGCAAGATCGCGTATTATTAACATTAAGTGCACATGCCAGAGAGATAATCTACTCGTCATCTGCATCATGCATCATGATATCAGACATGTCCGTCGCGAGTCGCGACAATTGAATCAACTGGCGATGGCAATTATAGATGCCTCGCGTGCCAATGTTGAGATGTAGCTTTCGACCGGCGTCTTGGTGCCTTAGGGTAATTATCTGGATCTGGAACAGACGGGCACTATCTTTGATTGGAGTTTTGCCTTGACTTTTGAGTTGCCAGAGCGGTCGTGGTCTCGACTGGCGGCTCTTGGGTGGCTTCAAGGCTGCTTCAAGGTCAAAAGACATCCACCTCGCGCTCGAGCCATCATGACATTTTATGTTACATTGACATGACATTGCAGATCTGAGCCGTCGATAGTGGCTTGATAACAGTAACGTGATCGTATGCGTATGTGCAGCTGCAGATTTATGCCGACGAACATCCGATGCCTTTGTGCGGCATCTTTTGGTTGACGCGCTTCTGCTTGCTTCTCCCACATTTCAAGCTCACATATTTCGTGTTTAGACGTGTCTGGCTCTGTTTCGTGTGTCCCAGATCGCAAGACAATGCACTCAGAATCAAGACTTTGGCTCATTGTGAACGGAATTTGGACTGGAGAGATACTACTTGGCTGTTGCACGGACGACGTTGGCCAACGCATGATACAACGTCGATCATCCATCCACAATGGTCAATCTGTTTGCCCTTACTCTGCGCGCTGTCATCTTGTGTATCCATGGCGGCCCTTCGTCACAGGTTCTCTAATCCGTTGGCAGTCAATGTACCACTGTTCATGTCCTGCAAGTGGGCAGCGCCCGCCCGCCCCCTTCCCCATGGTACTACCCCCGGCAATCGCATTATAAGAACTCAATGAAAATAGACCTATTCTCTACTCATCACCGGCCCACATCTCCACAGACCCATTAGCGCAATGCTAGCGCGTCTCACCTCCCTCCTCGCCCTCGCCGGCTTGGCCCTCAAGGCAGCGGCCTTGGGCTCCTCCTGCTCGACCCCCCTCGGCGCAGGCACAGCAAGCGGCTCGGACGCCTTCTGGCTCGAAGGCATGAAGCACCAGGGCTTGGCCGCGTTCAACGCTGACCCGAGCACCTACACCGTCTTCCGCAATGTCAAGACCGACTACGGCGCCAAGGGCGACGGTGTCACCGATGATACCGCTGCGATCAAGTGAGTCGCTGTTTAATCTACAAAGTTACAATTGATGCTGATGCGCGATCTGCTTAGTGCTGCGATCGCAGACGGCTCCCGCTGCTTCGGCGGCCAATGCAACTCGACCACCGTCACCCCGGCCCTCATCTACTTCCCCACCGGCACATACCTCATCTCCACCCCCATCACGCCGTACTACTACACCCAGCTCGTCGGTGACGCGCGCACGCCCCCCACGCTCCTCGCTGCCGCTGGCTTCGCCGGCTTTGCCGTCATCGACGCGGACGTCTACATCCCGGGCGGCAGCGGCGCCGAGTGGTACACGAACCAGAACAACTTCTTCCGCTCCATCCGCAACTTCGTCATCGACCTCACCAAGACGCCCGCGGCGTCGTCCAGCACGGGTATCCACTGGCAGGTGTCGCAGGCGACGTCGCTCGTGAACGTCGTCGTGAACATGAGCACGGACCCCGCGACGGCGCACCAGGGCATCTTCATGGAGAACGGCTCGGGCGGCTTCATGGGCGACATCGTGTTCAACGGCGGCAAGTTCGGTATCTGGGTCGGGAACCAGCAGTTCACGGTGCGCAACATCACCGTGAACAACGCGCAGACTGCCATCTACGGCATCTGGAACTGGGGTGAGCATTCTTGCCTTTTATCTATCGGCTTTGCATGTGCTGATTACAATCTATCGCAGGCTGGACATTCCAGGGTGTCACCATCAACAACTGCGGTGTCGGGTTCGGTCTCACCACCGGCGGGCTCACCACCGACACCCAGACCGTCGGCGCCGAGGCCATCATCGACGCGGTCGTCACCAACACGCCCGTCTTCGTGCAGTCCTCCGTCGGCTCCACCACCTCCCTCGCGGGCTCGCTCGTCCTGAACAACATCAAGCTGAACAACGTCCCCACCGCCGTCGGCGTGCTTGATGGCACCGTCGTCCTCGCGGGCTCCGCGTCCACCACCACCATTGCCTCGTGGGGCCAGGGCAACGTGTACACCGGCACCTCCGGCACCCCCAAGTTCACGCAGGGCACCATCGCGAACCCCACCAAGGCCGCCTCGCTCCTCGACTCGTCCGGCCGCATCTTCGGGCGCGGGCACCCGCAATACGAGGCGTACGCCGTCGACCAGATCGTCAGCGTCCGGACCCAGGGCGCGAAGGGTGATGGAAAGACGGACGACACCGCCGCGCTCCAGGCGGTCTTCGACGCGTACGCCGGGTGCAAGATCATCTTCTTCGACGCGGGGACCTACATCGTCTCCTCCACGCTCAAGATCCCCGTCGGCACGCAGATGACCGGCGAGGTCTGGTCTGTGATCAGTGGCAGCGGCTCTGCGTTCTCAGATATGACCAAGCCGACTGTCGTCGTGCAGGCTGGTGCGTCTGGCGACTCTGGCACGCTCGAGATCTCCGACATCATCTTCTCGACGGTGGGCCCCACCCCGGGCGCCATCATACTCGAGTGGAACGTCGCCGGCGCTACCCAGGGCAGCGCTGGTATGTGGGACTCCCACATTCGGTAAGTTCCCCCACCACACAGCGCGCTCCATTGCATATGCTAACCTCCTTTGATAGTCTCGGCGGAGCCGCCGGCACGAACCTGCAAGCCCCCGCCTGCATCAGCGGCACCACGAGCGCCTCCTGCCAGTCCGCCTTCCTCAACATCCACCTCACGCCCAAGTCCTCCGCGTACTTCGAGGGCACCTGGGTCTGGAACGCGGACCACGACCTCGACGGCACCACCGGCAACCCGCAGCTCTCGCTCTTCTCCGGGCGCGGCATCCTCTCCGAGTCCGCGGGCCCCGTGTGGTTCATCGGCACCGCGTCGGAGCACCACGTCATGTACCAGTACGCGCTCGTCGGCGCGAAGGACCACTACATGGGCCTCATCCAGACGGAGACGCCGTACTTCCAGCCCACCCCCGCCGCGCCCGCGCCGTTCACGACCGAGTCCGCGTACAGCGACCCGACGTTCGGCTCCTCGCAGACGAGCGCGTGGGGGCTGTATGTGGACAGCAGCACGGACATCTTCATCTTCGGCGCGGGGCACTACTCGTTCTTCACGGACTACGACCAGGGGTGCCTCACCGGGAACACGTGCCAGAGCGAGATCATCTCGATCGACGCGGCGTCGAGCGTGAACCTGTTCAGCGTGGCGACTGTGGCGACGACGAACTCGCTCAGCATCGGCGGGTCGGCGGTGATCAAGGCCTCGGACAATGTGGATGGGTTCCAGAGCACGTTCACGAGCTGGAGCTCGAGTTAGGGGGTTATTGTTATTAAAATCAAGTGTGGGCTGTATACCCTGTTTTTCGGTTTAGGTATTTTTATTATGTAGGGCGTTTCGAACTCGCAATCACATCCATTTACATGGGTCCAACTTGAGTGGTTCTGAGTTTCATCCAGATTTGTGATTACTGGCAAGTCATCATTACCTGAATGCTTGAGTTACCGGTGTGGCGGCGTTCACAGCGCGGTTCATTCGACGAGCTCCATCACAAGATGCACTGTACGGAATGAAAATACAGGTAAAAAATTGGGCCACTTGGTACATACATCAGATACGAGAAACGAACTGGATCAACTACACAGCAAAGGGTAGAAAACTGAGTACTGTAAATATATGTGAATTGAAACATGCCGAGCTCTAAAGATGTGCTGTACGGAAGACATATAGCGACCCAGGAAGTATATCAAACATGAGGCACAAATGTCGTCCAGTTGACAGTCTGGTATGCGGCGAAGGGGAGCGCTCTGAGCGCTGTAAACGCGATTGTGATGAGGATCAAGCGAGCGGCTATGTATATGACGGCAAATGGGGCCACAAACATCGCCATCATCTGGACCAAAGAGCCATCTTCTGCTTCACCGATGTTGTCCTGACCATGGCGCCAAATTTGCCACATCTTCGGCAAGGCTACAAGCGCTACCAGGAGTGGACCGGCGGTGATAGTAATGGAGGACCATCGCCAAAGCTGCTGTTCGATGTATGAGGGGAATTTGTAGTTCCAGGCAATGCAGTGGATTGCGCCGAAGGCCACCGCGGCTAGTAACAGCGCGAAATTGCTTAGGATGACGTCCGCCCAGCGAGGATTCCCGGCATAAAATGTGGGCACCCTCGTGTAATAACACAACTCGGTAAACCGATTCGGGATACCAATGAGAATGTTGTTCGTCCTTTCTACTATACTCGCAGATTCCAACGCCCTTCCTTCCTTCACCTGCTCTTTCGGGATTCGAATCGCGCAGCCGACATTGATCGGTTTCTGCCACCAAACGAGATGTATGGCGACCGTCATGAGGGTGTATCCAAGGGTCATCACTTCCAGGCTTGTGACGGGCAAGTGGTCGACGCGCCGGGCGATGCATTGCATCACAAACCACAATGATTGCCCGATGATGACAACCTTCGAAAAGGCGTCCCCTTTGCTCAGACTTGCGAGCTCGGCATCTGTGGGTGGTACCAGCTGGCCACGCGAAACAAGCTCGATGGCGTTCGCTGGAGTGACAGGGTGAGATGATCCGCGTTTGGTATAGAACTGGAATCCTCCCATGATAACAAGAAAGGCATGTGACATCTTCCAGGCTGATTTGAATGTGAGAATGTAGAATAAAAGATGTGTCCAAAAATCTGAACGTACGCGTTTCTGCTTTGCCCACCAGCTCGGCAGCTACTAATACGCCAAAAGCTCTGCCCGAGTTCTCCCCGCCATTTGTGTAGGCATCCATTACTGGGTCTCGGGTGCCGTTCTTCCGGGCCTCGACTGCCGCCAGTCTGGCTTTTTCGAGCTCCTTGGCCAATCTCCAAGCTGTGAGTGCTTGAATTTGAGCGTTGCGCAGTATCCACTCCGGCACGAGCACAGCTATAAAAAACGTATTCACCGCCGTTTTCTGGGCTTGGAGCGTCCTCAAAACAAAAATGGCTGCTTTGACGAATACACGCTTTTGGCTTTCGTAGAATTGATTCGGCTCCGGAGCAGGAATGTTGTGGTGAATGGCGAACCAGACGCACGCAAGAATGGTCAGAAGGGAGCTCTGCACGATACTGCTCAGCGTTCGGCAGTCGTGCAGGTTGTCGCATGAGTGGGATGAGGTAGTGGCGTTTGCGGCGAGATGAGGTTGAAAAACCAAAAGCTCCGGAGAGGCAACATCCGTCGTAGACAATGAAATCGACGCATTGCTTACTGGGTGGGGTGCGACACCGGCAATGGTGAAAGCTGCACAAATCAGAGGTATCACAAGAGGGTGGTGCATGACGAGAAAAGTCCCCAAATATTTCCCCGTCCTATGAGAGAAATAAACAGCGTACCACCTACCCTCGTGCACTGTAGGTCTGCCTCACGGGTTGCGCCTGTTCTTTTCACAGCACACTGTTCATAAATAATTGCTTCTAGCTCTGTTAGTGGCCAAGCGGTGAGATCGTGGGGAGTAGGACCGCATGACATTTGCAACTCTCCACAATTAGTGTGAATGCAACGAGGGAAGACGTAATTCTCGAGGACGGAGTGCGGAATGTCACGCGGAGAAGATTCGTATAATGAATCTATGCATGAAAGGCCGGAAGCGTGGCAAGTAGGTAGATTCAGGGAATGAAGGTCGCGACAGATCTCAGGATAAACATACGGCCTGCATGTATCATTTCTCCAACCAGGTGACCCCATACACCGACCGAGATTCTAGAAGTCGAAAATCCGTTCGTAAGGAGGTTGAGCTCCCTCGATCGATTGCTGTATGATTCCTCTCAAACCAGCTTAAACCCCTTTTGTGGCGTACAGCCCCGAACGCTCGGAAGTTGGGCACGCGAGGGAGATATGTAGTGATCATGAAGAGATATGGCAGGCGAAATTAATGCATCTTGATCAAACCTTGATCGTACATGAAGGCGTGTCCCGCTTGAGCCTTCCGCAGTCTTCCGCAGTCCCTTGTTGCATTGTACTAGCAGGTCATTCAGTGTTGGTCACTATCTCACGAGAAGCCACCGAAATTGATATTACCTTCGACTCGGACTGAGAGCATGGCAAACTTGAGGGTAAGAGCAGACTGTAAAGTAAATCACTAAAGTAAATACTAATAGCATGGTCTCCTGTCGAGGGAGACACCCACGGACCTGCCCCATTGGGAATGACAGGCCCGTCACCTCTTCAATCGAATTTTGCGACTCTTGGACTCTTTGGTAATCATTTCGAATTATTGTGACACTTGCAGAACTCATATTGCAGTCATCTTTCCAAGGCTTTGCAATTGCTTTGCAATGCCTCAAAAATGTGCTACAAGCATGTGACAAGCATCCCCAAACAGGAATTCCGGCATGTTCGGACCGACAGGCTGATCTGCTTCTCTCTGCTTCGCCCTTGTCGCATATTTCGCGGTTAGACATGCCCGGCTCTCTTTCGCGCGTCCCAAACCGCAAGAAAATGCACTGAAAATCAAGACTTGGGCCCACTAGTACTGTGAATGTAATTCGGACTGGAAAGATACTTGGCTGCAACTTGGCTGTCGCAAGGACGTTGGCCAACACATGATTGAACGTCGATCATCCACCCACAATATTCCACCTGTTTGCCTTTCCTCTGCACGCTGTCATCTATTGTCCCCATGGCGGCTCTTCGTCATAGGCTCTCTGCCCCCTTCTCCCTCTGCACCGTCAATTGCATTATAAGAACTCAATGAAAATAGACCTATTCTCTACTCATCGCCGGCCCACATCTCCACAGACCCATTGGCACAATGCTGGCGCGTCTCAACTCCCTTCTCACCCTCGCCGGCCAGCCATCGCGACTGGTAGCATCGCGAAATCGCTTGGGACGGCGTCCCCCCGCTTAGGCTTCCCGACATTAAGTACAGGGACCCCCGAGCGTTTGCTCAAATCGACAAACCAATCCGGTCCACCGATGAGACGGTTGTGTATGTTTTCTCCCTGATAGTCACCCTTCTCCTTTTCTTCAGGCGTCACCGGTTCTTGCGGGATTCGAATCGCGCACCAAATATCGAGCGATTTATTCCACCAAACGAGATGCAAGGCGACTATCAGGAGGGTCCAAGGGTCATCACTTCCAGGCTCTAGACGATCATAATAATCGCTCCCACTGAGCGGGTACATCCATAACATTTTCCCGACATTGTCACTCGAGGCAACTTTCCAGGGACTTGGAAAGCATGAGACAAGTCTGAGCTGTTCTGAGGGTATATTCCCAATAGCGAATGTTGATATACTACATCACATCCAGGACCGCGAACGAAGCTTAAAAAACCTTGACACCGGAAGTCAAGGACATCGGGCAACACACGATACACTATGATGCTTGTGGAGCCGACGAATACATTGTGACGAGAGTCATCAAGTAATATATATGTATACTTTAGAACCCAGCTAGTGTACAAAAAGACCACGGTAAGCTACAGAACCACGAAAGAAGCTTAGGGAACCTTCACAGCGCCAGAGGACATTGGGCTCAACTGGAATGCAGCAGCAATTCTAGTGCTGCTCAGACCAGTCGGAGTACGCTCTATCACTCCGAGCGCCACACCGCGAAACACCCGGCACGCCATGATGTTGGTGAAGGTGAGATACATCACTGTGAGGGCATATCGTGAAGATGGAGGAACCGGGGAGACCATCAATCCCAAGTTCGCAAAGAAAAATAAGACTGTGGCTGTAACCTACCTACAATCCTTAACAGAATAAACACTGGCAGCTCTCCCTACGCAGAGGTCAATCAGCTTAGACTTCCTCGCTATATCCAACCTACAAGCTCCTCTTCAACAACTTGTTGACAACAACATTAAGCTCAACAACGTCCCCACCGCCGTCGTCCTCGCGGGTTCCGCGTCCACCACTACGATCAACTCGTGGGACCAAGTTCACGCAGGGCAACATCGCGAACCCCACCAATGCCGCCTCCCTCCTCGACTCGTCCGGTCACATCTTTCCGCCGCGCGCACCCGCAGTACGTAGCGTACGCCACCGACCAGATCGTTAACGCCGGGACATAAGGCGCAAAGGGCAACGGAAAAACAAATGACACTGCCGCGCTCCAAGCAGTCTTTGACGCCTACGCGGGGTACAAGATCATCTTCTTCGACGCGAGGACTTACATTGTCTCCTCCACGCTCAAGACTCCCGTCGGCACGCAGATGACTGGCGAGGTCTGGTCTGTCATCATGTGCAGCGGCTCCGCGTTCTCAGATATGACTAAACTCATCGTCGTCGTGCAGGCCGGCGCGCCCGGCGACTCCAGCATGCTCGAGATCTCAGACATCATCTTTGCAACGGTGGGCCTCAAGCAACTCCCCACGATTAGCGCGAATACTCATCCTTGAGGACGGAGTGCGGAATGTCACGCGGAGAAGATTCGTAGTATGAATCTACGCATGAAAGGCCGGATTCGGATGCCGCCGAAAGTGTAGCAGGTAGGGAATGAAGGTCACCAGGGACAAATCAATGTAGTTACCGCTATCCTAGGCCTCCCCACTGGGCGACTGGAATAACCATATTAAACCTAACTGAAACCTGATTACTTTGAAATATCGATATACTATCTGTCGCTTCAGCTATTTACAAGTCTCATATCCCTTGTGCTTACTCTACAAAGCTCCATAATCTTGTTGGTTCTGTTGAATTGAGCGGATATCCGTCTTCCCTCACACCCGATAAACTGTCCTATCTACTACCAACACATGCAATAATAGATATGTAGCACATTTGAAATTAATAATGCTTCACCTCCCTCTTCTTCTGGGTCTGAGCCTTTTTGCAGCATCGTGATGTCATCAACACCTTCGCCTTCTTGACATGGCCTCCGATCCTGCCTCCTTCCTACCTGTCCAGGCTGCTGCTTTGTCTAAGTTGGACGATCATAATAATCGGACATTGTCACTCGAAGATAACAGGGTAGAAATATTTTAAGATGATCAGGTATTCTATGTACATTTACATTATACAATATAAAAGAGATATGGTGCTAGGCACCTTGATCCTCTCGCACATTATCATGATCAGGTAGCTTTTTATCATGGTCAGTTAGCTCTTCATCCTTACTCTTCAGCGCTCTCTTTCTCTTCGCTATCTTGCACCTCCAAATACACCTGTACACATCGAGTTGTCAGCTTCAACCCCCACAAAAAGCAAATCGCAAAAGAAAACAGCGCCACTCACAATCCGATCATCGCCGCGATGATAACCACAACCAGCGCGACCAACCCCCCAATCAGCGCGCGATAGTGCTTAGCCAACCACGACTTCGGCGTGGGGTCCGCAAGCTCGAGCTGTGGGCAATTTGGAGTTTGAATCGAAGCGATGGACTCACAAATAGTACTTCTGCCCAGAGTGCATCAGCGACTTGGAAAGGCTATGAAGACCCCTTCCTTTGGTCACGGACAGGACGCGCGAGCGCCAGCTCTGCTCGGTGGCTGCATCCGCTGCTAAGCGATACGAGATCGCCAGAAAAACTGACGTGTCGTGTGCAAAGGTTGTTATGCTCGGCAGTGCGACATATTTCACCGTGGTATCGATGCAGTATTGGGTGGATGGGATGTGCACTGTGTGATGTGTGAAAGGAAAGTGAGCCATGCACCGAATACGAGCTTTGCCGATACTCACCTGCGCGAAGTGCTGTTGCTCCAAGTATGCCGAGTGCCAGCGTGCTGAGCCAGAGGGCGCCGAACAGAGCCGTTATGCGCGTTGATTTCATATACACAGCTCGGACGCGCAGAAAAAACAGGAATGTGGTGGCAACTCCTCCGATGCCAGAAACCACCCCAATCATATCTATGAGCAATTGACAGTTCTCTATTGGTGCTGCTATACATGAATTTGGTTGGATGTTTGCTGGATACACAATCGAAGAAGCCACTCACAGGTGAATAGCAGAGTGAGGCCCAAAAAAGTGAATTCACAGATGCTGAGGTTGACCGTCAGCGCAATCAATGGAGACGGAGGGAAGAGCTGGGTACCGGGACAAGAAGTAGATTGAAATGGACCGGGTTATCCCAGAGTTCGCAACCATTGCACATTCGTCCGGTATCGATAACAGCCAATCGTATGCATAGGCCTGGATGAAAGGCGCGGACCTCTTCGATTGGTCTTAACACATATTTAGGAGCACTCACGGTAACCTGCGCTGCGCATAAGTAGGACCCAAACTGCCACACGAAGCCCAAGGCGACGGGCAGAAAGTCAATAGGACCAGGTGCAGTCATAGGAAGAACTTGTGAGTGAATCTGGGCGAACGGGTGGACTCCTCATCCTCTGTGATATTGATAAACACGTCACATAGCCTATGCCGTGCATTTTTACTATTTAGGCAGGGTGGCTTTGGTGAAATTTGATGGATTTACATCAAATTCCCACACCTAATCGGCAGGGGAGCGGCCGTTCCTGGCTGAAGGCTTTCTACATTTGGAAGGAAGAGGCCCAAATTAGGGGCGGAGTGGTACACGAACCTAAGAGCAACTTCTTCCAGGCCATCCGCAACTTCGTCATCGACCTCACCAAGACGCCCGCGGCATCCTGCGGGCATCCACTGGCAGGTCGCAGGCGACGTTTCTCGTGAACGTCGTCGTGAACATGAGCGACGGTGCACCCGGCATCTGGAACTGCGGTGATAATTAATACAGTGTAGGCCACGTGCTTGGGACAGCATACACGGGATCGAAATTGCTCACTGCACATCAACTGCACAGTAATTCTGAAGAGACACAAAGTTAATTGAGATATGTAGGCTATAGAAAATCATTTTTTCGTAATTTAAAGTGAAGAATTCAGTGCATAGGACAGCAAATGGTGATGTAAGCGAAAATGGGTCAAATCCAGGTCCTTGGGACAGATGATACCAGCTTCGTTCTTGGCACCGGAAGGTGTTTTTTCTGCTATTAGACAATGCATGGAAGGCCTAAGAGTCCTATACTATACTTAAATTGACCAGGCAAGCGGTTATGGGTACAGGGCAACTTGCATCAAGGCTGACTGTTTTGGCAGTGAAAACGGATCTGAAAGCAATGGAGCTGGACTCTCGAGCTCAAATCAAATCAAATATGTTGGTGACTGGTGAGCAATGTTTGGGGGTATGTATCAATTGTACTGTCTTAATTTTACAGAGCAAGAAGAGCAAAATGTGGTACACAGGACGCGGATTGAAAGTTGAGTTTGAGCAATTTCGGCTGTAATCGAGAAATACATGATCCCCACACAGCTTCCAGTGGTCTGGGGCGGCTAAGATTTTGATAGAACATAGAAAGGGTATGCATATGTATTGAAAAAAAATAGCTAAGCATTTGAGAAACATTTGAAGCCAGGACAAGTGTTTGTCCCAAGGAGTAGGGCTGTCCCAAGCACGTGGCCTACACTGTATTACTACCTTTTAACTATTAGCTTTGCATGTGCTGATTACAATCAGGCTGAACTTTCCAGGGCGGCATCGGGTTCGACCAGGTTCGACCTCGCAACCAGCGGGCTCACTAAGCTCACCACCAACAGCCAGTGCTGTGGCTATCATTGACGCGGTCGTCACCAACGCCACCATCTTCGGGTAGTCCTCCATCGGAGTACGTAGCGGACGCCGTCGACCAGATCGTTAACGCTAGGACATAAGGCGCGAAAGGCGACAGAAAGACAGATGACACCGCCGCGCTCCAAGCAGTCTTTGACGCCTACGCGGGGTACAAGATCATCTTCTTCGACGCGAGGACTTACATTATCTCCTACACGCTCAAGACCCCCGTCGGTACCCAGATGACTGGCGAGGTCAGGTCCATCATCATAGGCAGCGGCTCCGTGTTCTCAGATATGACTAAACTCACCGTCGTCGTGCAGGCCGGCGCGCCCGGCGACTCCAGCATGCTCGAGATCTCGGACATCATCTTTGCAACGGTGGGCCTCAAGCAACTCCCCACAATTAGCGCGAATACTCATCCTTGAGGACAGAGTGCGGAATGTCACGCGGAGAAGATTTGTTGTAGTATGAATCTACGCATGAAAGGCCGGATTAGGATGCCGCCGAGAGTGTGGCAGGGAATGAAGGTCACCAGGGACAAATCATTGTAGTTATCGCTATCCTAGGCCTCCTCACTGGGCGACTGGAATAACCATATTAAACCTAACCGGAACCTGATCTCTTTGAAATATCGATCTACCATTAGTCGCTTCAGCTATTTACAAGTCTCATATCCCTTGTGCTTACTATACAAAGCTCCATAATCTTGTTGGTTCTGTTGAATTGAGCGGATATCCATCTTCCCTCACACCCGACAAACTGTCCTATCTACTACCAACACATGCAATAATAGATATGTAGCACATTTGAAATTAACAATGCTCCACCTCCCTCTTCTTCTGGGTCTGAGCCTCTTCGCAGCATCGTGATGTCATCAACACCTCGCCTTCTTGACATCTCCGATCCTGCCTCCTTCCTACCTGTCCAGGCTGCTGCCTTTTCTAAGTCAGACGATCATAATAATCGCTCACGAACTGCAGCCACTGAGCAGGTACATCCATAAAAATTTCCGGACATTGTCACTCGAAGATAACAGGGTAGAAATATTTTAAGATAATCAGGTATTCTATGTACATTTACGATATAAAAGAGATATGGTGCTAGGCACCTTGATCCTCTCGCACATTATCATGATCAGGTAGCTTTTTATCATGATCAGTTAGCTCTTCATCCTTACTCTTCGGCGCTCTCTTTCTCTTCGCTATCTTGCACCTCCAAATACACCTGTACACATCGAGTCGTCAGCTTCAACCCCCACAAAAATCAAATCGCAAAAGAAAACAGCGCCACTCACAATGCGATCATCGCCGCAATGATAACCACAACCAGCGCGACCAACCCCCCAATCAGCGCGCGATAGTGCTTAGCCAACCACGACTTCGGCGTGGGGTCCGCAAGCTCGAGCTGGCGGTGCGGTAGCTCGGACAAGCTTGGCGGGTGCACGGGGTCGAAGCAGTACTGCACGAAACACGCCTGGCACACGTCCGAGCGCGCGGTGATGTTCTGCCTGAAGCGCGCTCGGTCGACGGCCGCGCACTGCAGGCACTTGCCAAAGTTCGCGTCGGGCGAGTTGGAGTAGGGGGTGAAGCCGCCGATGGTGTTGGCGTGCGCTTGGTCCAGCAACATCTGGGTTTCGACGCCACTGTAGGACAGCTTGAACGTGCCATAGCTGATGATTCGGATTTCAATCAGCGCTTGCATTTATTCCTAGGAGACGTGGGACTCACTTGCTCGACGAAGGCGCCCCGGTCAACGGCGGGCTATTCGGCAAATACACCAACAGCGGCCCACTCGGCGGGTTCTCCCCGGGATCGCACCCGAAGAATGTCGGCCGCGAATTCGTCCCCGTGCTTATGAAATCCGCCGCGCTCGCGGGGATAACTGGAAACTCCTGGTGGCTGCTACTTAGCACCTGCGCAATGCGCATCTGCGTCGTAATCAGCGCCGTCCCATTTGGCCAAGACAGGGTCGTGCTCGCGGTCGAGTCGGCGGCGAAGATAACGTCGACGTGGCGGGAGTTGACAAAGAGTGGGCTTAGAGGGACGTTCTCCCACCCGAGACCACCGTCGATGAGCTCCAGGTCGGTGGCGTTATGTTCGCCGAAGGTGTCGGTCTTGATCGCTTGGAAAGGCTGTGGGTGATGTTAGCTTGTGGAAGTGTGTGTGAGAGCCGGAGGGGACTTGCATTTGGCCAGCTGGCAACATCGTCCACGCGAGTGGTGGCAGTCTGTAAAAGTTTTTTGAGGATGTACGCGAGCCCCGCGCTCTCAGCCTCGCTGATATCCCCGATTTCACCCGTTACTTTATCAATCATGGCCTAACCCACCACAGCACGCATAAGCACAGCACAGGTCACCCAGGGAAGACTAACGGATACTTACAAGGAACAAGCTGGCTGAAGTCCCGATAATAAACCCAGTATCATCAAACCCATTCACGCATCCCGTAGCATTACTAGGTACCCCGTCGACAAGGTGTGTCCCCGCAAAGGTCATATTCACCATCGCCGATAGCGACGGGTCCCACGAGCCAAACTCCAGCGGGGTCATCTCGTACACCGTCTGCGAGAGCAGCGGCACGGAGATGTCCGACCCCACAGGTATGGAAGTGGCCACGGCGATTGGGAACGGCGCGATGAAGTTGCGGTAGGAGGACGCGAGCAGCGCGTCCGACCACCGCTGGCCCGCGCCGTGCAACGAAGTGTTGTCGAAGAAGTTGGAGGCGGTGGTGCCGTTGAGGAAGTGGTACGAGATCGCGCGCGCCCAGGGGTCGGTTAAGCTCGTGTAGCTATAGGTTTAAGGTTCGTATTAGTATTGGCGTGGTTAAAGGGGCCATGCGATCAGATGGGATAGGGGTAAGAACAGAGACGGTCACTTACAATCCCTGGCTTCTTTTAGCATCGATGCTAGTCAACAAACTATCAAAGAAATCCAAGTTGCCCTTGTTGAGGACGTCAATGCCGTCGGGGATGATGAGATCCATGTCGAGCAGCCATCCCGAGAGATTCCCGCCGTTCCCGTACACGAGGTCTGAGATGGTCGGCCAATCGTTCATCACGAGCGAGCCTGTCAGCCAAGAGCCTCCTATGCACACAAAAATCGACATATTAGCATCGTCACACAAGATTATAGGATTTGCGCGAGTAAAACTCGCCAGAAAGCCCGGCGAAGTATGTAGCCACCTGCAACACCCCGCCCGTCCCCGCCGCCAGCGCCGACTCGTTCCTTGCATCTAGCGCCGATACCACCCCCGCGCCATATTGCGCTGCTCTATATCCGCCCCCGCTTATCGCAATCCCGACCCGTGAATAATTCCCCCCGAACGATGACCCGCTGTACCCGATTGCGGAACCGTTCCCGATCCACGCGTCCCATGCCGCAGGTAGGACTTGCGCATCTTTTGAGGCGACGAATGCTGCTTCTTGGGGATGCAAAGACTGGTTTTGCGGAGTGAAGATGCGCAGGAGGGAGGTGTCGGTGGGGCAGGGGACGTTGGGCGTTGGGGCGTAGGTGCCCTGGCTTGCGACCAGTGTTGCTGAGAGGAGTGCCAGCAGAAAGAGGGGCCACATGCGGAGATATAGTGCAATCAAGAATTGGCATTCATTCGCCTTGAATCATTCATATATATATATTTGGCACATTGAAGTCGTGAAGTAGTCGCGCGGTGGGCTACTGCAACGTCGAGTGCCCTGTGACACGATGTGATCTGGTACTATGCCGGACTAGTCATTTTGGATCAGGAATTGCCGAGCTACATAGTCAATGCACTAGCGCGATCCACCTCGCTGTCCTCGCGTGCGTTAATACAAAGTCAATGGGGCTATGGACTGGTATATTCACTCCAATTTCCCGTTCCCTCCCTTTATTCCACACACCTTTATTTTACCATTAGTACACTCACCTAACTTCCCCTTCTTGCTCTCCTTCCTTCTCCGCTTTCTACCCTCATCTTTCCCCTACCACCCCTCTTTCCATTACACCCATCATTCTTGTCCTCATATCTTTCTAGCTTGTGAAATTATAACCATTGCCGCGATATGTTGCTCTGGCAACTTGGAGAGCAAAAGAGCAAACAGGCCAGACCGCGATAACCGGTGTTATTAGGCTAACATTAGGCTCCTGGCATTCGTGACTATTTTGGGAGGCGCAGTGGCCCATTCAGGCAAGGCCTAATCGGCGCCTGCTCGCCGGTCCGCCTCGCTGCCCCCACGCACATCGGAGTAAGATCATTGACAGGGTCCCAGGAACTACTGCCACTGGTTTTCACATTCGCCGGTCACCCTCTTGTTCCCCATATCGCCATCATATCGTTGTATCCCTTTTTACTCGCGATTGCAGCATGCATTTCTACGTGTATCTATCTCCACTCCAAGTTAAACGTCTAGAACCGTAGTCGGAGAATCTACACTCTGATCAGAGCGACATGCAATATTTTTTGACTTACGCTGTGACCTGGCGCTCTTGACATTCGCTGCTGATCTCTGTGCCCCTAAACAAAATATTAACGCCACAGCCTGGCTGGAACTTGGCTGGAGCTTTAATACAACTTTGGTGTTTCGCCGCCTCTGCTGAACCTCATTGCCGCTGACACCGTCTTGCCTACACCTTCCCTCGTGCCCCCCATTGAACAGATACTCTCTGCTTTGATGCTAATCTAATCCGACACACGCTGCAGTGATGCGTCAACACAAAGTCATGTTATTAAAGCGCTAAACTGTCAAGAGCCGTTCTATCCCCGGTCCAGGCACCATACTCGATATATGACCATGCGGTTCAACAATATAATCGGTATAACAACAGGTACACGAGGAGAACTTATCAGTGTTACTGTAGCCACCAGAAACGGGAATGGTTGTCATTGTTGTCGGGGTCACAGACCAATCCCGTTCGTCCCTTTGCTTCCATCTTGCTCTTTTCCTTTCCCCCCCGCACCAGCGTCCGTCTGGGATTTCGAAGGATCACCGTTCCTTTTCGCACCGGCGGGAGTGGGCGTGGTCTTGTGCTTGTTTTGAGCGCCAGTCGCTGACGGAGACGAATTCATGCCTGCCGTCGCTGTCGAAGTCGAGGTCGCACTCGTAGCAGGCTGATTAGAAACGGCCCCGGCCCCGTTTGGCACTGTCGCTGCCACTGGTGGCTCGACGAGCCGCTGCGCCAATGATTCGTTGATGAGCTTCTCGGTCAATTTCCCCGCCTTGTCCGGCTGGTAGCACAACGTCTCCTCGCGCAGGCGCGCGACGCATAACACGCTCTCGAGCCCGAGCGCGCGGCCTTCGTCGGGGGATAGGAACGGCTTGCGCGTGCACAGCGCACGCACACCCTGGTGTGTGAGCTCGGGGATGCTCAGCTGGTCGCCGAGTAGAATTTTCTCGACGGGCTGCAAGTGCTTATCGAGGCCCGCGAGGGCAGTAATGGTGAGGGACTTGAAAGAAAACGCGGAGGCGAATGAGAGGAGATTTCGCCACTCATTTTCTTTGCGATCTGGGGTGACGCCGAGATCGCTGCAGGTACATAAACCGTGTCAATGGTGCTCGTTGCGAGCAACAGAATAAATATAGACTGACGTGGGGTATATCACGGAAAGAAACTCCTCAAACTCCTCGATGCTCACGCCGGCGAGCTGTATGTAGGAATCTTGCGAGATCGCCGTGGAATCCTCGCTCTTCAGGACCTCTGCGAACACGGGGGAGTGCCTTGCGAAGAAGCAGGCGTGTACCCGGTAGAGGGTTTTTTCAACCTGTAGTTGCGTAAGTTAGCTTTAAATCGCGATGGGCTGAAGATTTGACTGGATGTTGGCTGGGACGTGAGTACGTACTACGAAGGTGACATCTCCGTCCTTGATATAGTGGTTTGGATGTGGTGTGAGAATCAAATCTTTCAATGGGGTTGAGGAGGTTGCCTCCAGCGGGTCGGGGATGGGTTTTCCATTTGGATTGATACGGAGAGACGGTTTTGTAGGTCGTACGGTGAGCATGATCGAATGTCCTGTAACGTAAATTGGGGATGGGATTGTCGAGACAGCCATCGCGAACGACGCGTTATAACAACCTCCACCCGGTCCGCGTCCGAGGCATTGTCCAGCATTTAGCAGTCCTTTTCCTTGAAGGACACCATGCATGGTCGCCTAAAGCAGGACAGAATCATCGATACTTGCCAAGCATGTATAGCGCTTAATGTCCAGTGGTCAAGGAGCACCACCTTCGGTAACGACAGCGCCGTATCTGCACGCCACGAGGCCACATCATTCTCGAGAATCCATTATCCACGACCTCAAGGCCCGCCACGAACAGCCTCGTTTCGAAGCGATTGAGAACATCACCACACCCCGTATCATAATTGCGGCTTTTGCCATCGCTGGTGGCAGTCTCTGTAGGAATTCAAAGGAGTTGGACAGCAGTACATGCCCAGTCTCGCCGTCGATCCGTGGGTCGGTCCTGTCAACCCAGCTAGCTACAGGGCACGGGGGCAGACTCGGGTTGACATTGCATGGTTCTCGACCTCAAGGTTATTCAAGTTGGGATGATTTTGTCCCCGATACGCCTCGGACAGCCTCGTTCCGAAGTAGAGCATTAATGTATTCGTCCCATGATAGGTCGAGACATTTCAATCAGTGCTGAAGTAGGTCAGTCTCCGTAAGCTGACAGTAGTTATACAGTCGAAACTGTGGTAGCCCATACCTCTCGGGACAGACATCGGGCCATGGGATTTGACAGGCTATGGGATAAGTCAAGCTGACAAAATAGACGCCCTAAAACAACCCTAAATCATATTTTTCGTGCTGCAGTCCATGTACATAGCTACTTCTACTACTTTTGAGTACTGTCAATAAAGGTGGGCTTAAGGGCCTGTTGCTCTTTGTCTAAGCTTGTGGGAGTCAGGTTCCCAGTCATTGGAGCGGACAATGGTGCGTAGAGCAGTGGTAAAATGCACTTAATTTTGCAAGCAACTATGCTGGAAGCTAATTTACAATTTGGGTATAGGTTTGGCCAGCAAAGCACCAAATCGGAGTGTTAGCTCCTGGACGAAACAATGACATCATACATGGTCCGAAGCCGAAATCATGGTCTAGTAGGGTCAATATTTCATAATTTTGGGTGAAATTGCTATGAGTTATGAGTTTTAGCAGGTTTATGGGTTTTACTACTGTACCAAGTCGGTGAATCAAAATTTCTATGGAATGTTACAGAGTATGGCCTATCACATGTATGGCTAGGCACAGGTTCGACTGTACTCATTTCTCCACGTGTAGGTCAGTCTTGATATGTTTGCCTTTCAAGATGCCGAATGGAAAGAGCTTTAGAGTACTGCATGACAATTTGCAAAGAGAGAACAAAGGTCGCGGGCTCAGATGCCGTCGGGCTTCGGAGACTCCTTCTCCGTCTGAGCCCATCCACCCACATTACTGCACATATAATTCCGACCCTAAGTTCGTCACCCGCTTTCCTCGTGGTCATCCGGTTTGGCTTTGCATGCATCGCACTCGTAGAAACTGCCCCGGCCTCGATAGCTATCAAGCGATAGGGGCCCAAGAACCGCACTTGCCCAACTTCCTCCCGTCGTTCGTGCTAGTATTCTACATTGTGAAAGCCTGCTGGTTGCTGATAAAGCTTTCAGGAGTGGGGGCCGAGTCAGACTCAGGCTCCAAAAGTTTCCCCCGTGGCCTTATTTAGGCAATACGTGTTGTATTGGCATCAGTGCGTATCAGACATCAGACATGCATGCCCTATATATTTCTGACCTGGTTTTTAGAAGGTGTGCACGAATATCGGTTCAAGGATGCTGACACCAATAATCAAGATCCTTGGTGTTGTTCCTTATCATTCACCAAAACGGGTAACGAAGATCAATTCGGCATACGAAGGAGCTTCACATTCTTCGCTGGCAACGCTGCCGACACGTGGTCCCGCAGTTTGATGTGATTCTATGGCAGGGTTACTGCGCATGCGTGTCTGTGAAATGTATTCCAGCGATAACGCCTTCAATCATACCCCGGAGATATCATTTGGTCTTCGCATGACCCGAATTCTTCGTCTCGATTGTTTCCTTGGGCTGATATGAAGATGTGACTGGGAAGTATCAACGACGTTGGGTGGATAGTGATGTGTGAATGATGACAGGCAGATAGGTGCTGCAAATGTGCTCTATTGCTTCGGAGCTTGATGCACTTGTGACCCGCTTCCTCCACGTGTCAAGAGTCTGGCCTCTCAAAAAGCTCCCATGATACATGGGTTCTTCGCATACTCTGACCACCAGAATGGAATACGTCAAGGCATTACTCTCATCAAGGGACTCGGGCGACCAGATTTCAGCTGAAGGTGCGGCAACAGCTGAGAGGTACTATCGATCTCCACAGGCAGGACGAGACAGGGGGGATTTCGCTCAGGGTTCGACAGCGACGGATGGAGTTGATGATGAGATGGGGGATTATCGGCAGACAAAGAAAGGCGAACGAAGAGACTCGGAAACCTCTGGTCGGCGTGATGAATTCGGCCGGCTGAAGGAGAGGCTGGAACGCACAGAGCTTTCTCGCCTGCGGGATGTAGCGAAAGAAAATGATATAGGACAGCGCCGTTTGCAGAGTATACGCTTGGAGTGTAATAGCCTCAATGCTGCTATCGTAGAAAAGGACAACAATCTGGTTCATATCAAGGCTGAGCTATCTCACCTGAAAAACGGACAGACGGATGCGGATAGCCAACAACAGCGTATAGAGAGTGTGGTTGCCGAGCGGAATGAATTGCGCGCCGGTATGGCAGAGAGGGACAGCACTTTGGCTGATGTCCGGGTCCAGCTATCCCAGTGGAGATGCAAAGCCCAGGAAGTCACTGCACAGGCCCACGAGGATGCTGCTTCTTTCCGAAAGATGACACAGGACCGAGAGGGGGAAGCCAAGGTCTTGCGCGCTGAGATCACTAGCGTGAGAGCGCAACTGGAGAGCGCCCTCAAGCTGCTCGATGATCGCAAATTGGAAGCCGCGCAGCCATTCTCGACCGGAACGGACTCGCTTTCTAGCGCATCGGAAGCGATGGGTCTCGTGCAGGCTTTGAACGATGACATATTCCAATTGGCTGCATTCATGTCCGACTCATTCCAAGCCGCTACAACCGAAATACCCGCCGACGAGGATTTAACAGGAGCTCATCATCGCATCAAAGGCCATTTGGGGGACCAGCTGATGGTGTCTCTAACCTCTTGGCCCCATGTCGACGATCCGACAGTATTGCAGATGGCATTGCAATGTTACTTGGTGGAGATGTCGCGGGAGATAACGAGTAGCTGGATATTCGATGGGCCATCTCTAGTTCTCGCGAAGCTTTACGAGCAGGTTCGTAATTCAGGTGAGCGCAGTTTGATCTGCACGCTATGGTTTTACTGAGAACTTTCCAGAGGACCAAGCTGTGGCAGGGTGTTGGAGGGCTTTGAGTCGCAGCCATCTACGCCGTCTTAGCGCAGGAGGTACAGATGCTCTGCTAGGCATTCGCAAAACCATTTGCTGTGGCTTAGCAGACGTTCTTATAAGCGCCAAATGCCAACTAAGTCCTTCTGGAGTAGTTGAGGCGTTGACTAGCAGATACGGAGACAGGATCTATGCCATCATCGACACAGCGCTGAACATCAACCGCATCTTGGGGGAGGAGATCACGTCTGGCGATTTCGAAATAGTGACCTGGCAGGGCGGCGTCACGTTTGATCCTAGGTGGATGGAGGATGCTGCATCAGATGTTCCCTTGCATGATGGAAGGAACATAGTGCTGTGTACGACAGAGATGGGATTGAGGAGGGTGTCGTGGGAGGTCAAGGGAGGTCAAAGAGCGAAAGAGATCACTCTTCTGCTGAAACCCAAGGTCGCCTTGGAGTCGGTTTTAGCGCAGATTTCGAGTGCCGGAGAGACAAGGCCGGAGTATACTATAGAAGAGATCATGTAACAGTTTTATGAGTGAGAATGTACCAAATAGAAAACACTCAACAGTACATTCAGCAAAGCTTAAGGAAACAGGTTTGCAGCTAAGTCTAAAAACTAGGCGTTATCGGGCTTCGGAGATACCTGCTCCGATCAGGCTGAGCTGCCGGCCTGTGACATTAGTCACATTCACCTCATTCAGCCTTCTGCAAAGCGTTCAACGGGATGGTAGTGGAGGCGATCGCTTTAAGAGTGGGTCAACGGCAAGAGCAACGCGCGTCGATTCGGCAGCATGTATGACACTGCTGCATTCATCTATAAAACTATCTGAGCCCCAAGTCGATCCTTCGAGTCTTCTAACACCTAGTGACCTAGCACATATGGCGCCAACTCGTACTGCACTCATCACTGGCTCTACGGACCCTTCTGCCATCGGTTTTACTGCAGGCCTTCTCCTGGCTAAAACAGGCGAGTTCGCCAAGATCCTCTTATCCGTAAGTCCACCTCAAGCTTGCAACAAAACAACACAACCAAAAGCCCAGCTGACCCGATCACATATCTGCAGGGGCGAAAGCAAGAAGCCGCAGAGGCCGCAGCCGCAGCCCTTCGCTCGAAGCTGCCCTCCCAATCGCCCACCCAAATCGGCTACCTCGTCCTAGACGTCACCAGCTCCGCCTCCATATCCGCAGCCGCGACGTTCCTCTCCGACCCAAATGGCCCCCTCGGCACACACGCAGGCGTACTCGACGTCCTCGTGAACAATGCAGGCATCGGCGCGCCCCCAGGCAGACTTGCGGAGGGCGAGATGTTCCTCAAGACAGAGGCCACTACCGCACAGGACATCGTCTCGGTCATGGCCACCAACGTCGGCGCCGTCGTCGAGCTGACCAACGCGCTCCTCCCCCTGCTCGCGAAATCCCCCTCCCCGCGCATCGTGAACACGTCCTCCGCGCGCGGCTCGCTGTCCTTCGCCGCCGGGCTGCCCCCCGCTCGCACGGGGACGCTCGTGTATAACGCGTCAAAGAGCGCGTTGAACATGGCCACGATTATGCAGGCGCACAACCTCCCTGGTGCCTCCGGGAACGCCAATTTGAAGGTGAATGCGGCGAGCCCTGAGCATGTGAAGACGCCCTTCAATGGGTTCACGGGGATCAGGACGCCGGAACAGGGGGCGGGTGTGATTGTATATCTATCCATGTTGCCCGAGGATGGGATCTGTAAGTTAGACTGTTGGAGCGAAATGGTTGCTTTGCTGATATGCTTTACCTTTGACTTTTGACTGCAGCGGGCCAGCTTGTAGGAGATCATGCACCGTTCTCGGAGAAGGATGGGGACTTTGTGCAGATTCCGTGGTGAATCCGTCGTATACACCGGTCTGCTGTAAATCTTGCTTCAGCAAAATGACACGAAAAGGAATTGCGCTACTCATTGTCTCAGGGTGGCACGGTGGTGCTGTGGCTTGTTCGTCGGCGACTTCGACCTGAGTCTCAACCTTGTAATGTCCAAGACAGACGCGCTGTACTACGTGTTGCGGCGCTCCTATACCCCGCCCAAGCTGCGGCTGTATAGTTTTCAAGATATTCAATAGATATTATCACATTCCCATTCGACATCGTAATTCTGAAGCGCTAGACATAAGACATACACAAAGGGCATCACTTCCAGTCAACTTGTCCGGTGATTGCCTAAGCATCCGCTATGGTCTCCTCGATATCGTATACGACTCGAGCGGGTGTCCTATCAGTATATTAGCAGGTTGTGCAAGTCCCATACAAGTTTATGGAGCTCACTGTTTCTCTTGTCCCTAAAACATAAGTGAGAAGAGATAAACAACGCAGAAAAAGCGAATCGGACGTACGTCTTCAGCCCAACAAAGTTGAGCTTTAAGTTCTGTCAATCCGAATAGCAAAACTATGCTGAATTGCAGCTCGTAGAAGAGGGTCCCTTCAGGGCTGCGACGCGCTTTCATCGCCGTTGACATCTCCTTCATGTCCATTTCTATGGTGCATGAAGTAGAGAACATCTCTACCTCTAAATATTAGACTCGGCTCGCATCTAGGTAAGAAATAAATATACCTGGCTCCATATCGGTCCATTGAACGTCCTCTAGCGCTCCGTAGTAGCATACTATATCGATTGTGGCAGGATTGCCACTACCCAGTTCCTTCTTGCGGCTCGTCTTACAGTAGGACCGCCGGAACTCCTTCTCTTCTGATACTCGGGTGCCCTGCTCGTTACGAATCAACCAAAAAATGCATGCATTCGTGGAACCGACATACCTTTGGAAGAATTGTTGTGAATTTATTCTGCACATACTGCTGACCACTCGCTCCCGTGTACAGCGTATGGCTTCGTGCACGATGTTCAGGATCGTCCTTGTTGAATATAGTGTTGCAGTAAATCCCGTAAGTCTTCGAAGACACGCGCGCCGACACGCGATGGTCTAGGTAGAAAGCCAGAGCGCCATCGGCAACTGCCTTGTTGCTGGAAAGTGGACGAGTGAGCACGACAACGCAAAGATATTAGCGTTGAAACTTACACATGACTATCGGGACGACTCAACGCGATACCCAGTTGCGTTAGGTGGGCTTGCAGCTTGGTAAACAACCAGTCACTTGCAGCAAAACCTCCGACTAAAAAGACGGCCTGATCGATTAAAATTGATTAGCGAAGCCAATAGTGTGGAATACGAGTCTGTGACAAACAGCAACGGGCTTGTAGGCATTGCTGCGTTGTTTATCGATGGCCTCAATGATGCTCTGCACGGATGGTTCGAAGAGCGCAGCTACCTCCGTGCTAAGGTCAGATGAGCAGGGGTCCTACGACTCAAAAACAATGAATGGCGCACCCGGGAAGTTTCAACTGGCCAGAACGTATGCCTGCCTCTGGGTCCTTGTCACGAATCCCGCCGAATCTGATGTATGACGGTTCATCAGGGTTCCGAAACTTGAGCTTCGTCGTCTTGTCAAAGCAGGTGGCCATGTTGGTCAAGTCGTCTGGTGAGCCGTACTTTGATCCAGCAAGTTTCTCTGCGAGACTTTCTTGAGCCCTTTAACAATTCGCTTGTGTACATAAAACACGAACCAGATAAGAAAGTGCGCGCCCGGCGAGTTACAAAGACGGACCCTTGAAGTCGACCTGTAAAGTAGTTGGCAGATGAAGTAAACGCAGCCATCGAGCAGCTCACATTCGGTAGGCGCGATTTCTTCAAAAGATGAAGGCGTATTTGACATGTAGTACGCGCTCAAATCAATCGTCCCTCCTCCAGCATCAACTATTATGATGCCTTTGCCAGTCTACGGAATCATTTTCAGTGAGTGAAAATCAATTGGGATGAATGGTGAACACCTACTGTCGTGAGATCTGACGCAAGTCCGTTTGCGATACAGAAATGGAGGCTTGCTTCCCCCTCCGTAAGCAATTGAAGACGACATTGCCCGTTTGGCGCGTCAGATATAAGGCCTGCACGAACCGCCGCACGGCGGATCTGCGCCTGTTGTGCACCTTCCCAACCATTCGGATGGGTTAAAACGAAGTCGATATTGCCGACGACGGAGGCCCATAGCTCCGATGAGTGTGTGTCTTGGATGTAGGTTTCCGCACACTTGAACAAATATTTCATGAAATCTGAAAGGACGTCGATGGCTGATTTATGTCGAGGGAGCGGGGGTAAATCGTCATCGTTGACCTGCGAAGATGACAAGCCCTTGGGACGTAGATGGAGTTTCCACCTAGATTACAAAATTAGTATTCATCATATCCCAGGACACAGATGATCACAAACGTACCATTCTACCTTCGACCAATTCTCATCTTCGGCCTGTTCAATTACGCTTTCTTGCAACGCCTCAGCTCCTACAGCCCGTACGTCTCCTTGTTCACCGTAGTAGAGTATTGAAGGTATCTTTGAGTCACCTCCGACGGTGACTTGAGCGGGGAATCTTTACAAGAGATCAGTGAGAAATATGATCATCGACATATGCTGCTACTTGCCTAGTGACCCCTTTAATATCAGGCACTTCGCCTGGGTCCAAGATAGCATATGAAACACCACTATACGTGGTCCCGCAGTCGAAAGCTAGAACCAATTTGCGCTGAAGGCCATGATATGGTTGTCGCTGGGAAGACATGATGGGTTGGTCAGGTGCGAATGCTCAGCAAGTTGTCTTATAAGTCTTGGTCAAAGACAGCCTAGAACATCCAGGCTATCCTTGGAAGAACCAAATTCGGATTCGAAGTTGTGTGGATGTAGCATGAGTTTACCATGTTAAGAAATGGGCCAGTTGTTTTGCGCATGTATATAGATGTCACTCGAAAGGGGAATAAGCTAAGGCAAGCGGGAAGCGCATGCTTATGGTTGCAGCTTCTCCCGCGCATCCGAAAGGAATCGCGCTGGTAGTTATGCACAGGTTATGCATGTTGAACACATGTTGAAGGCCGTTTGCCCGAAGTAATGTCGAACATAGACTAACCCAAGTAGTACCGGTGTTTCGGAATGGCAGACGCTAGCAATGGTAGTTAGGATGATGGTTTTTGTGCCAATCTGCAAGCGCTCAGGCCTGAGGTGCCGCGCAGTGGTAGTGCACGTGGGTTCTGTTTGGCTGAGGAATGGCTGAGGACCAAGAGAATCATGGAAAATTCGGGGGAAGTAGAGAGTACCGTGGTGTCGATAGGCGCCACCTGTACAAAGCAACCACTTTATTCAACTCGATGTTCGTGCGCTGCGGTCATTTAAATATATAAGCATAAGAAGAAGATAATAGTCTAGCTACCGAAGCTACCTTGATTAAGCGTTTGAGGTAATCAGCACGCCAAAAAACGGTGAAGAAGCCGTATAATTAAGGAAGCCAACACATTTGCAACATATCAAAATAAACGATTCTACATATTTTAAAAAACAAGATACTACTGAAATACGAGACTAGGATTAACTTGAATCCACCGAGAACTTGAGTACTGAGAGGGCCGGGTCGCTTGTGACTAAACGTCCGCGATTGTCTCGTCAATATCATAAACGACCCTTGCAGGACCGCTAAACCGTTCGAGTCAGTCAACATGCATGAAATAAATCAGTGTCAGATCGCCTACCGTTTCTCTACCCCCTGATATCAAAACAGTAAGTAACTCGACACGCTCTCGAAAGCATAATGCATAAAGCGTACATTTTCAACCCAACAGATTTGCGCTTTGAGCTCCGTGAGTCCAAACAACAACACAATACTATACTTCATCTGGTAGAAAGGAACCCCGCGGCCGCGGCACAATTTCAGAGAGTTTGCTAGCTGCGATGTATCTGCTTCAACCGCACACAATGATGAAAATTGATCTGCGTTGTTCCTTCAGCTAGCTTCCCGGATTTGCAGCGAATAAAAGGCACATACCTATTTCAATGTCCGTCCACCGCGGATGCTGCAATTTTCCATGGTAGCAGCGAATGAATGCTTGTACATTTGTCAGATCTGCCTTGCGAAATGAGGTTTGCTGGAAGTCACTGCGAAATTCAGTTTCTTCCTGAACGCAAGTTCCCTGGTAACAGAGGTGAGCTAGAAAGCAAGCCGTATAAATGCATGAATACCTTGGAAAGTATGACATCGAAAGTGTCCGGAATATATTCATGTCCCGAGGGGTGCATAATCTTTGTACCGGACCGGGAAATGTGGTCCTGATCATACGGATCGAACATTTCCATGCAATCTACGCCAAACGTTTTATTGGCTACGCGTATAGAGACGCTATGGTCGAGATAGAACGAAAGAGCTCCATCCGCAACTGCTTTGTTCCTGCGTCATATACATGTGATAAGTTCAGGTTCAGAAGGTTTTGAAATTGAGATATCACGTACTGGTGACTGTCAGGGCGCAAGAGAGTAATCCCTTTACAGGACATGAGCTCCTGCAGCCTGTGGAATAGGTATTCGCTGGCGGAGAAACCACCCACAAGGAATATAGACTAGTTGCTTTTATCAAGCAGGAACTAAATACGAATATAAATTAGCCTCGACTCACCGTGATGGTCATGCGTGCAGTCCGTCGCTGTTCCTCGATCGCTTGAATAATACTTTCAATCGAAGGTTCAAAGAGAGCGGCGATATCTGACCTGCATAACATACATTTAGTGGAGTGGCCCACGAGCAAAGAAGAATACACACCCAGGGAGTTTGAGCTGCCCAGAACGAATACCAGCTGCTAAATCTGTATCTCGAGCTCCGCCGAACTTGATGTATGAAGGTTCTTCGGGGTTACGAAACTTCAACTTGGTCGATTTTCCGAAACAATCCACCATATTCTTGATATCTTCTGCCGTACCAAACTTGGAGTTCGCCAGTTTCGCTTAATTAATAAGCGTTTAGGACGACAGGCAGGTATGGACAACATGGTCACTTACCCTGGAGATACATGTGCGCTCGGCGGTCAACGAACACTGATCCTTGGAGACGGCCTGGTTGGGCCGGTCAATGGGCTTCGACTATAATTTAGTACATTGAATACTCACATTCGGTTGGTGCGATTTCTCCAAAGGATGCCGGAGGCTTCACCATTGAATATGCACTCAAATCAATGGTCCCGCCTCCACCATCGACGATTATGATACCTTTCCCATCCTGAGGAAACAAACAAGAATGCGATCAGGAGAATGAAACGAGGTAGAGGGAATCACGGACTATAGTGTAATCAGATGTCAGACCGTTCTCAATACAGAAATGCAAGCTAGCCTCCCCCTCCGTCAAGAGTTGGATGCGCGATTGTGCCCCAGGCCCGCCGGAAACAAGCCCTCCAATAACGGCCGCACGCCGTATCTCGGATTGCTGTGGCCCCTCCCATCCATTCGGATGGGTTAGGACGAAGTCGATGTTGTCAGCGACCGACTTCCATAAACTCTCCGAGTGTGTTTCGCTAATGTAAATTTGCGCGCAGTGTAGAAGATATTTCATGAAATCGCCGAGGACATCGACGGCGGTCTTGTTGGGGGGAAGTTTCGGGAGGTCGCTGTCGTTTATGTGAGAGGAGGCCAGTCGTTTCGGGCGAAGATGAAGTTTCCACCTGAGGAAGATATGGTCAACGAAGGCAAACCCGGAATGTCCCGCGATGGGCTTACCATTCCAACTTGATCCAACCGTTTTCCTCTGCCGCCTCTACAATACTTTCCTGCAGCGCCTCCGCCCCGACAGCCTGCACATTGCCCAGTCGGTCGTAATAGATGATGGAGGGGATTTTTGAATCGCCACCAACGTTCTCTTGCGCTGGAAATCTACAAAGATGTTAGCGCAAGATTTGTAAAACAAAATCTAGTTCACCTCGTCACGCCTTTGATCACAGGGATCTCTCCTGGGTCAAGAACAGCGTAAGATATTCCGGAGAACGTGGTCCCGATGTCCATTGCGAGGACAAGCTTGCGCCCAGAGCCATGATAAGGAAGCCTGGATGGTGCCATTGTTAGCAGATAGACGTGAACGTATAGGCTGCCTTTAAGAATCAGCGTCTTTCCTTACCTCCGATTCCCACTCACCGAAATCGGCGTCGAAGATCAAATTCGCATAAGCGGCATCTGAAACGTGTTCATCGCTGAAAATGCGAGCATATTGTCACACCACCTTATACAGTAAAACAGCCTTCCCAGATGCGTGAAGAGAACATCGCCTTTATTACATCCTTGGACACATGAGAAGAGCCAGGTCACCGATAAAAGGTAAAAGGAACGGAAATTCTCGATAGCATGCTAGAGATCGTTACCGACTTGCTATTATTATAAGCTAAGCGTCTGGTCGACGTCTAGCCGTATAATGTTTTTGGCAAAGAAGCAACCCTAGAAAAGAGAAATAGAACGAGGATGTCGGCGTACCCGGGACTGCTGTCAAGGTAGGAAGTCCAAGCGACGCCCTTAGTCTCGATCGCTTTAGGATAAATGAAGAACGATCAAGTCGCGAACGATGAGCGTCAAGACTCAATTGAGCGTCAAAAAAAGCAAACATTCCAAGAATCTGATTGACGCCCTGCGGGCAGGTTGCGATGGCTCCGTAAGCACTATAACTCTCCTGAACAGGTGGGCTAGAACACTCACACTGGGCGAGGCTTCCAAAGTTACTTTTGAACAGTTCCTAGTAAAGTATCCAAGATTCCGCAGCGGTCCGCAAGGGTGTCTGTGCAGAAGCAACTTTTGACAGTCGAAAGGATGCAACAGCGGGCACTAGCAGACACTGACGCCAAGCTCCGCGACGTTTTCCACTACAATCTTCGATTCGGAACCACTCGTTCAAAAGAGTAACGGCGGTCCTTTCTATGTTCGAATTGCTTGTAAAAGGGGGTTCCAGTGATACGTTGAAGCCACAGAGTCTTCGTGACAAGATCAGTTAACTTGAAGGAAGATCTTCTTCCCGCGTGACAGATGCCTCTGGGAAGTTCTAGGCTCTTATGCATATATGTCTTGCCTGGAGGTAGTCATATGCGGTAGCTCATGATTGACGGTCTGTACCTGAATCCCCACTTTTTGCACAATCAACGTCTCAGGCCTCCTCTACCAAAGATCACGATGTTCGAATTTGGCTCCAGTCTCTTCAGCTTGGCAAGAAATTCCAGTGCTACAGTCGAATCTGCCGGACAAGGGGCTGGCATTGATGGCACGGTCGAGGTCACCACAAACGAAGAGGCACCTTCCTTTCGCTTTGCAAGTCGCATAGCAAGAGACGCAATGCAGGAGCCAAGGCGATCGCGACAGCTCGAATGTCCTACCATTGGTGGCCGGGAGTCCAAGCGTTACTGGGGTCGAAGCGCATACGGCGATGTTGTTGCGAGCACGCAGTATGAATTCGACAAGCTACACCGCGCGTTCGCAGATCAGGGACGGCAGTTGGGAGATATGAAAAGGAAGGAGCAGATTGGGCGAGACCGCGCGAACGAGATAACAATGGAGCGGGATGGTCTGCAGACCAAATTGGAAGAGATGGAGAGTGACAATGCTCACTTGCGGATCTTGAGGCACGACAGCGAGAATTCCAAAGGGCGAGCCCTTGCCAAAATCGCTGAACTGGAGGAGAAAGTCCATCGCCAACAACAGGATGCCAAAACCTCACGCGCCGAAGTGGCCGCAATCAACATGCGCATGGAGAGTAATCTCAAACTTCTCGAGACTCGGACCCACGAGTTGAAAGGCGCTCAGGTATTCGTGACCAAAGCGGATGCGTACTCTGGTGCCGACGTCATCGCGCTGGTTCAGTCATTGAACGAAGAAATATTTCAACTGTCGGCATTCATGGCAGATTCGTTACCGATGTCCGACTCCGGAGGCGCACCAGTTAGCGAAGATGCGCGAATGGTCGCAGAGAATAGAGTGGAAATGTACCTTGGAGTTCGACTGAAGGTCGCACTGGTGTCCCAGGCGCATGATGAGGATCCGACTGTGCTCCAGATGGCACTGCAGTTCTATCTGGCGGGGGTATCAAAGGACCTCATCGGGGCTTGGACGTTACGCGAATCTGCTGCCAACATCATTTCACTTTATGTAGAGGTGCGCGATGAAGGTGAGGAAGTCACCGTATTGCAACGTCGTATTTGTACTCACCCCCTCCATCAACAGAGATACAAGCCGTCGCGGGAAGATGGCGGGCGCTGGCTCGTCGTCATTTGCGCCAAACAACAAGAGACACGGATTGCGAGGACATGCTGCGAGGACATGTCTACAGCTACTTGGTAGACATACTTCGGATCGCCAAGTGTCAGCTCAGCTGCCCTGAGATACTTGCAGAGCTCAACAAGTATGGTGACAGAATCGACAAAGTCATCACCGGAGCTATGCAACTCAGACGTATCCTCGGGGAGGATGTCACTTCCTGCGACTTGGATGTCGTGTGCTACGAAGGCGGCGTCATATTCGATCCTACGCGGATGGAAGATGCCGGAGGGGATGGCTCGTCGTGCGGAACGAAGGAGGCCGTGCTCTGTACAGTGGGGCTGGGGTTAACACGGAGGGAAGCAATTGTCGACAAGGAAGGGAGGGCGATAGATATCACGCTTCTGTTGAAGCCTACGGTGATGTTGGATGCGCAGATACTTGGCGCATGTGTGTAGTGGTGGGAGGCACTCCTCCTCCTGGGTGGGGTGTGTTTCTTGTTTCTTGTTTCTTTCTTTTTTCTTTTCTTTCTTGTTCGTTTTATTTGTTAGCCTCTCTTTCCTTTCTTTTTCGTTTCCTTCATTTTTGTTTGTGTGCGTTCGGTTGTTTGTGTTGCTTGCGCTCTCGCTCGTTACTGCTGTTTTTTTTGTTGGTTGTGGTTATTGACATTGATGTTGCTGTTCCAGTGCCAGCTGGTAGTGAGCCACACGCCGGCATCGGCCCAGACTTCGCTTGCGCAGCTTCTGTGTTAAATCCGCTGCATTTCAATGCAATTTCTGGTCTATCTTAAACTTCTCCAGCAAATTTATGACACGGAAAGTGATTAGAAAGTGATCACATACCTGTTCAAAGTTGCCACAAGGTGGCGAGGTGGTGCCAGTGTTGTGGCTTTTTTTCCAGCAACATCAGTTTCTTCAGAATCATATTGGTTTTCTACATCATCAACGCTCCAAAGTCCATTGAATTTCCATTCATTTCGCAATCATAATGGCAAGCTGCCTGACTTCGCTGTTATCTGACTGGGATCTGGTCTAGAGCATGCACTTTTAACGCACTTGTATAGGGCGGAGAAAATAAGTCTTGGTCGGTATCTAGGCCTCTCCTTGGAACCAACCCCCCGAAACCTCTCCTTTTGGGGCCTAAAGCTTAGTCTCTCCTATAAATCCTTCAAGTAATCGTACCTCGTTCTTCACCTAAAGCTCAAGGGCTGGAAAAATATCCCATAATATGCTCCGGGAAACAGTACTAAGGTTCCACATCCTGCTTGGTCCTGACATCACATCGACTGGTCACTATGTTTGACATCGGTATCCCACCTTATCCCACCTCTTTCTGTCGAATACCCATAGGCCCCTAAATAAAACAGGGCACTCATTAAACCTCTGATGTGTGCTGCATGATAAATGATCCTCTGGCAAGAAAACGACACGATAACAGATAATAGACAATAGCGAGCCCTATGACGCCGAAGGCTATGTGCTGTTGGTCGATCATCGACTGTGCCGGTGGTTGTATTTGATTTGCCCTCGTCATCGGGCTAATTTGTGCGCATTTCGAAGCCTAGAACTGCGCTGTTATCTCAGTGCCCGTCGAATACGCGGGCTCTCCTATCCCTTGCCCGCTTTCTCCTATCCCTTGCCCTCCTTCTATCCTTCGCCCGACCCCAATTTAACGTGGTCCGACCTAAACTGGTCATATTGCGCGCCGAAAGCGTATTTATATCTCATGTCCGTCGGTGGCTTCGAGCAGAATATAAAGAGCGCGCCCGGGTGTGGGGCTGCCAGGTTGTGTATATAAAGACTCAAGAGGGCCTCTACCTTTGAACTCACCGACCCTCACACGACCTGGCCTTCGGATAACTCATTATCCCTGCCTTATGTCGTTTATCATGTGCCCCTTCCGACTTTTGGGCTACGCTTTCCTCATGGTCATCCTGTTTGGCTTTGCGTGCATCGCACCCACAGAAGCCGCCCCAGCCCCAGCCCCTATAGCTATCAAGCGACAGGGGCTCAAGAGCTGCAGTCGCCCAACTTCCTCCCACCGTTCGTGCTAATCTTTCTTGTGAAGCCTGCAGGTTGCTGACACAGCTCTCTTTCAGGACAGGGCGCCGAGTCAGACTCAGGCTCCAAAAGATTCCCCATGTCTTTATTTAGGCAATACGTGTTGCCTTGGAATTAGTGCGTATCAGGCATCGGAAGTGCATGCTCCACACATTTCTAACCTGGTTATTAGAATGAGCGCACGAACATCGGTTGGATGCTAACATCGACTACCGATACCCGCATGCATCGCAAAACTTCTTTGAAGGCACAACGTGGATTGTCGGACAACCCGAAATCTTCTTCATCTCGTTATTTCATTTGTTATATTTTCGCAGAACTGTCGCCCAATCTCCATCCTCTGAGATCCTGTGTTCAAATCTCGAATTTCGCTCATAGCATATCATACGACCCAACGGACTTTTGCTTTCATATCTATGTATCTATACCCATAACCCTGTAAATCATTACCTATGTAACATGATCATCTGTGACTCGCATTTGTGGAATTCCTTTAAACCTCTCTGGACGCTTAGGCTTCAATCACATTCATCGAATATCAGGTTGTCGCCGCCGACGTGAATAGTGTAATAAGGTTACTAGATGGACTAAGTGACCGAGCTCACGTTCAAGCTCTGCGATAAGCCACACCTCCGAACCTTTCACTTTATTCAAGTACTAGACGACATCCTACTGAATTTACTACTCTTGGTTCGCATTTGTGAGGCCATAGTCCCCCGCCCTGCTGGCGATGGTGTCGCATCTTTGGCAGCAGTCGACCCCCGGGAGCGACTCCTTCCACTCGTCTGTTCTGACCCTTGCGCCAATTCATAGCTCAGGGGGTAAGGAACAGGTGCAGGGCTATCACGCGGCCCCTGCACATGTTGCGGCCGGGTTTCAATTTCCTCAGCATCGGGAGACGACGCCGACGAGAGAACATGAACCCACTTCCCCTTTTTACGGAGCCACTTCGGGTCATAATCCTCTTCATCCGAAGAGAGAACTGCCGATGATCTGCGCTTCCCTCGTCTGGGAGTGTCCACCTGGACCCCTTGAAGCCGCGTCTGCTGAGGCGTTATAACAATATGTGCCATCTCTTTCTCAGCATCTGAAGATGGCGCCGACGAGATGACACGAGCCCGCTTTCCCGTGTTGCGGGGAGGAGCCTTGAGGTCAACGCTCCCCTCATCCGAGGATAAAAGCATAGATACCCCATCCACAGGTTCGCTTTCCTCCTGTTGATATTGTAATCCGATATCGCAAAAAAAGCCAAGTTGCTTGTGCGAGGATCCAGAAGGGGGTGATTCAGACCATTGATCTGAAACGTCCTCTGTTTCCTCGGCAGCTGCTCCACCCTGGGCCCGCGTTACCATCGAGTGAGTTGCCGCTAAGCAAGTGTAAGCTCTCATAAGTGTGGCTGAAGCGCAGTGTGCTTACGAGGGGGGTCAGCCTCTGAAGTATCATAATCGATGCCTTCGGATACACCTTCAACCTCGTGGTCGCCCTTCAGCCTAGAAGTGGCTGCGCTCTGCTCATGTTCTTCCACAGGGTCAGCTTCTCCCTGTTCAGATTGAGACTCAATATCATCAGCTCCCTCTTGCGTAGATGCGGAAGCAGACGGATCAGCATCTTCGGATGAAGATTCTGAACCGTTCTCCATACGTATGGCGGATCTGGTCTGTCTCCGCGTTAACATCGAATGAGTTGCCGCTAAGCAAGTATAAGCTCTCGTAAGTGGCGGTGAAGCGCAGTATACGTACGAGGAGGGTCTCCCTCTGAAGCATCCTCGACCGAGCCGGCCGATACCTCTTCAACGTCCTGGTGACCCATTCGCTGGGTAGCTGATACGCGAGCTAAACTTCGCGTAATTCTCCTAGTTCCTAACAGGCAAACAATATGGGTCAATGGGTCGAGGATTGCATTCCATCCCTTCCATACCTTGCATATGAGAATCATCACCATCTTCGTCAGAGCTGGCAGACGAGCCATAATATGATTCGTTGCTGTCGATACCACCATCATCCTCTACAAAATCGTCCAGTGTCATTTCTGACTCGGGATTCTAGGATCAGAGGTCAGCCGCGTTATATGACGGACGTCCACAACACGCGGGACCAACCTTGTGCCTTGACTTCCGTCGAGTCTTGGTGTGCACTTTGACACCCTTCTGCGCGTTGAAGTGGCTAGCGATGCTATTGCGCTTGTGACTCTGGTTCTGTCTGGCGGTTTCGGCAGATTTCGCTTTCTTGATCTTCTTTGTTTCTTTCTCAGCAAGAGCGTCCAGGATGTCCAGCGAGTCCTCCCTGCCGCCTTCGCTCTCGCCTTCGCTCTCGTCTTTGCTGCTGCTCTCGTCTTCAGCCGCAGTGACCTCATCTTGCGGCGGTTGCGGCAATTCGTACCACTCGCGTACGGTCATATAATCCTCTACATCCTCTCGATATTCCGTGGGATCAACAGTCCGCTCGCCGACATCGCGGATGGCCATATGATGATTCGGATGATCGAGCCATCGCTGAACGGCTGCGAAGTACAGAGGGTACTGTAGAAAGGACACAGTAAGAGGCGCGGATTGTCGAAATCATTCAATGGCATAATCGCATAACGGGAGAACGTGAACTCACGCGATCTGTGAGTGCCCGGCACGTCTGAGACCACATGAACCAATCCTTGTCTCGACATTCCTCAATCATCTTTCCACGGTGCTTCTTTCCGAATGGAACAATGAAGCGCCCATAGTCATCTTGAATACTTGCTTCCAGGCCCTCGTAGTATTTGTCGAAAGCAACGAGGAACTCCGGCTTCAACTCGTGTTATTAGATCAGATAAGAACCCCGAAAGCCAGAGAACTCACCTTCCACGAACACTTTCCGCGGCAGAAGAGAAGGTACGAGAGACTTGTGTCGCGGAGCCTCTGGCGTTTGCCAGTGTACTTGCCAAAGTCGAGGATGTGCCCCCCAGCATTGTCAGCCCAGCACCACGCACAAGACGGGTCGTCCGGATCGTCAGCCAGTAGCGGTTTGAACGGAGGAGGCGTCTCAGGACGAGACATGTTAAAAGGCCTAGGCTATATTGTTGATGTTCGTGAAGATCATATGCATATGAGCCCAATATACCCGTGACCACCCAAATTACCTACATAAACAGGACCAAACAAAGTCATGTCCGAACAACTGTGACAAGCCAGATCCCGCACTTTATTCTGTCAAGTACTAGGACGACACCCTGCTAAATGTACTACTCTTGTTTCTCACTTGCGGAGCTATGGTCACCCGCCCCTACTATCGCTGCAGCTGGTGTGGCATCATTGACAGCAGTCGGCTCGGAGCGATCACCCGAGTTGTTCATTGGGAACTTTCCTCTTTTATGCAGAGACTTGGGACCAACATCCTCCTCCTCAGACTCTGTTGATGCTCTGCGCTTCAGCCTTCCGGGTTGAGGCGTCATCTGTGTAATCTCTTCCTCGGCATCTGATAACGCCGACCAGAGGACACGAGCCCGCTTTCCTGTGTTTCGTCGCGTGATTTTTCTTCCTACTGGCGGATCGACAATATAAGTCAGCATCACTGTTCGCTGCATGCCGACATATGACACACCTTGTGTGTCTTGTGTGGAACCAGGATAGCTGTCGTCCTCCGAGCTCTCATTCCACACCCTCTCTGCTTTCGCATCTAGGATGTCAAGCTCATCTTCGATGCTGACTTGGCTATTCTCCACCGAATTCACAATGAACCGCCTATCGGCCTCCATCTCCTCCTCCTCGAGCTTCGATAGCTTGTCCTCCTCGTCTTCATCCAAGTATTCAGCCACATCCCTTTCGTATTCTCTAGGGTCACATAGCTCGCCGACATCGCGGACGGCCATATGATGATTTGGATGATCAAGCCATTGTTGGACAGCTTTAAAATAAAGAGGGTGCTACAGAAAATGGTCCATAAGATACTGGGATTGTTGGAGGGTGACGTGAACTTACGCGATTGGTGAGCCGTGTGTTCTTCTGAGACCACAAGAACCAGCGTTTATCTCTACATTCTTCGATCATCTTTCCGCGGTGCTTTTTGCCGAAGGGAACAATGAAGCGTCCATAGTCATCTTGAAGACTTGCTTCCAGACCTTCAGTGTATCTGTCCGAAGCAACAAAAAACTCTGGCTTCAAGTCGTGTTGTTAGTTAAGATAAGAACCCTGAAAGCCAGAACACTCACCCTCACCCTCCGCGAACACACCTTGCGGCAGAAGAGAATGTATCGTAGACTTGTGTCGCGGAGCCTCTGGTGTTGGTCAATGTACTGGCCAAAGTCGAAGGTGTGGCCCCCAGCATTGTCGGCCCAGTACCATGCGCATGAAGCGTGCTCTGGATCCTCGAGTGGGCCTTTAAACGGAGTAGGGGTCGTCTCACGAGGCATATTGAGAGGCATTGGCATTCCGTTGATATTTGACAAAATCGTATGTATGTATGTGGGTGCAATGATGGGGAAGGACAGCCGATTTAAACAAGTGTAAACAAGCACAGCCAACTTGCTAAACAAAGTCACGCGCCACACAGGAGAGCAGGTTCAAGTTCAAGTTGAAAGACGCTACAGGCCGAGCTGCCATCTCTGCTATTGCCACTGTCCGCTTTACTCAGCTTTGTATTATTCATCACCATGAGCAAGCAGTCACGAGTTATAAATGTCTAAGTCATCTGATTGTGCCTCAGGCTCTCGCTTGTCTTTACACCTGAGATCTGGATGCCAATTGTACTATATATACTTCGAACGATGCGTGCAGCAACAGTTTCCTGGCCATGAGATCTCGGTCGGTAAATCTGCAGGCTAGTAGTCTTAGCGCGTCACCCAACGGTTACCCAGCTCTTCCAACAGTGTGTCATGGCTCATTTTGATGATGTACTTAGATATTGTTTACATTCGTGTCAGCAGCTGGTAGGAAGACGTACTGTATCATTACGACCGCAAGTTCGGCCTGATTTCTTGTGACCGAGGCAAATGACTAGTTCGCATGTTCATATATACTTTTGACGTGGGACGAACTTTGAATAGGTTCAAAAATCAGGCCCAAACTGGCAATCCGCAGGGCTTTTCAGTGGCTTGGGCGAGGCTCGGACGAAAATGGATGTTCATGGCCTAAATTTTTGCGTGACAGTCACACAAAATAGGCTCAGTTCAGAAGGCCTTGGGACAGGTGACGAACTTGCGGTCGTAATGATACAGTAGTCGTGATTTCGAAGAGTAATACTTAGCAACAGTGGTCGGGACACTAAAATTACAAAAAACGAACAGACAGCATTTGAGAGAATAGATTGTAACATAAATCAAGAAGAAAAAAGAACATAGCCTTCAAGTCTTTTGCTTGCCCGCGTCAACTTCGAACGGGGTCGCACCACAAATCCGAATCCAGATACCAGATATCGGTAGCGAGAGACTCCAAGGCGAGAAGGGGTGCTGGGAGGGCTGAGCAGGGAGAAGTGGGACCTGTGATATCGCTAACCCGCGGAGGGGCTGGGAGACGCCGATCTGTGTGATGGCTTGGGAGACGCTGAAGATACCGGCGACATCGGCTCGGGATCTCGGCGTCGAGCAGTGCGCGGGCGGCCCTCTATTGGCGCGCCGGCATCGCGAGTAAAGAATTTCAGAGGCTGGGTGGAAGGGCCTGCATCAACCATCGACATGGACATGGGGGTTTCAGTATGCTGCCACTGGTAATGCCGACGCTGCTGCTGCTGCCGCTGCCATTGAAGCCTTTGAATGCGAGGTGGGCGGGGCAAGGGCGTCGTGTACGGAGCGGGCCGCGGCGATGGCTGACGGATGGGTGTCCGAGGCCGCAGCTGCTGGTCATGGCTCCCGCTCGGCATTCTCTGAATCGCTTTCCCCGACTCGCGGGTGAGCCGTTCGTCGACGCGGTGCCTGGACTCTTGCACGTGCACCAATGAGGGGATGTTATGCTGGAAAGGGGGGGACAGCATCTCTCTTTTGACCGCAAGATTCGGCACAGGGCTCGAAGACATGGATGACGGCGCTGCGAAGGGCTGGTACGGCCAGTCTCTGGAGTACGCCACCGAAGCAAGTACGGCAGGCGTCAGAACGTTCGGTGGTACCTCTTTCCTGGCAGGCGCGCGAGGGCGCGGCTCCGAGCCCTGAGAGCCGGTGGACATAGCCGCGGGCTGAGGCAGGGTGCTGGTCGCTCTCTTGTTACGCAACCAAGTGCAAACATCGTCCCATAGGTTGATTGTGGCAGTGCTTGGAGGCGAATAATGAAAGAGGGCGTTGAGTAGGAGGTCGATGTCTGGTGTGATTGCTGGGAGGATGTAATCCGAGTTAGTTGCTATTATCAGGAAAAATTCACGCAGCATGCTTACTCGTCGGTATGACGGGTGCCGCTTGCTCGGGCTTTGCCCGCCTTCGGTAGAGCCAGCCCGATAATTTACTGAGAGTGTAGTTTTCACATCCGGGGAATGTGTGTATTTTGTTGAGGGCCTCTTCTTTTTCTGCACGAGGAGGGTCACGGTATCCGTTCCGTTCCAGGAGCTCTGAACACGGAGCTGAATACAATGACATGCGAGAAGTGTGGGACCCACAGACCTGTAAGAATTTTCGTAGCCGCTTGGGGAAGCTGCATCGTAGCAATGCTGCAAGAGAAAGCAGTGCGGAGCGTTGATGGCAAGTGGTGAGTTGGGAGGACTCGCAAGCGAGCCTTTATGATGGCAGAAAATAGTACTTTACAATTACCATCCTGTTTCAGGAAAGTCTTGAGAAGCGACGGGGATCTAGACTGGTACATTTCTGGTTTATCTCCGGCGCGGGCTAGTATTTCTACTCAGCAACACGCGCAGTTCGTCAAGGATATCAAATATCTGACTATTCAGGGCCGTACCTGCTTTGACTGACTTATATTTGCTCTCTAGACAGCTCATTTAGAGCTGGCTGATACAATTTGAGATAGCTGTGTATTTCAAAAGAAGACGCGGATCCGTTTCGGCTGGAGTGTTGAACATGGAGTTGACATGAGAAGAGAAGACTGCGAACACGAGGCCAAACAAGACACGCCACACACCGCCTCTCTCGCCAGTGGTCCGGTGCCTGCATGCTGCAAATTAGACCCTAATGAGACCCTAACCTGAGCACATGGTTAAATTTCTGGTTTGTCAACTTTCTAGGGTTACATTGTATTGAACGTGACACGGGGACCACGAGTGAGAGTCCGATGGAAAGAGCTGAGACCGTGCGGACGAGACAATGACAGGATATTCGGCGGTAGGTCTACACGGGCCTATACTGTGCTGTATAAAGAATTAGTCCCGAAGAGTCCATTCCCAGCGTGATGAGGCAATCTAGATGACGCCATGCTCAGATATCGATTTAAAAGGATGCAGTGGCATAGTACTACTAGTCGAGCATAGACGCAGCCTTTATACTAGTACTGGTGCTGTTCCATATCATTCAACAAAATGGGTAACGAAGATCAAGTTCAAGGCATGTGAAGGAGCTGCACTTTACATATTCACCGGCGACGCCCGACACGTGGTTCCGCAGTCTGTTGTGATTAGTATGCGATTAGGAGATTGCCGTGTTTGATGTGCTGCCTGTGCATGTTATCTGACCGCTGTGAAATGCATTCCCAGCGATAACGCCTTTATAAACTCGTGGATATCCTTTTGTCTTCGCATACCCTAAAGTCTTCTCAATCCACCCCGACACACACGGCGCATGTCATGTTTGGAAACCTCTTCAAGGAATATCAATCGCCAAGCACCCCGGGCGGTCAAGTGAGAGGAGCTATCACCAAAGGTGTGCAGATTGAGGGATCATCCTCGCACTTACATGCAGAACAAGGCGGGAGAGATTCAGTGCAAGAGTCAATGGCAGGGTTATCGAGAACGGAGAGAGCTGAGGCAGAGACGTGGGAGAGTATTCCAGGGGGGAGTGTTCCGAGGGAGAGGAGGAGCACGCGAACAAACTCAACAGCCCATCGTCCCCGTGATGACTCCGCACAGTGGAAGGAGAAATTCAACCAGACAGAACGTACACTTGCAGAATCCCAACATCAGCTTGGAATCATGCAGAAAGAATCTGATGCCAAGGAGCGACGTCTGGATAAAATCACAGCAGAGTGCAATGGCCTTCGCGCTGATATGAAAGAAAAGGACAACAAGTTGTCGCATGCCAAATCTTGTCTGCGGGAAGCACAGAAAGAGAATGGGACAGCGAAGGGGCAAATGCTGAGAAAAGGAATAGAGTGCGATAGCCTTCGCGCTGAGAAGGAAGGCAATCTGGCTCTGATGAAGGACCAGCAACGGCGTATGGAGAGTGTGGTCGCCGAGCGCAATGAATTGCGTGTTGGTATGGTAGAGAAGGACAGCAATCTGGCCGATGTCCAGGTTCAGCTAGCCCAGTGGAGGTGCAAAGCCCAGGAAGCCACCACACAGGCCCACGAAGATGCTCCTTCTTTTCGAAAGATGACGCAGGACCGAGAGGGGGAGGCCAATGTCTTGCGCGCCGAGATCACCAGCGTGAGAGCGCAACTGGACAGTGCGCTCAAGTTGCTTGATGATCGCAAGTTGCAAGGCGCGCAGCCATTCGTGACCGGGACGGACTCGTTTTCTAGCCCAGCGGAAGCGATGGGTCTCGTGCAGGCTTTGAACGACGACATATTCCAATTGTCTGCATTCATGTCCGACTCATTTCAAGCCGCTACAACCGAAACACCCGCCGACGAGGATTCAAAAGGAGTTCATCATCGCATCAAAGGCCATTTGGGGGACCAGCTAATGGTGTCCCTAACCTCTTGGCCCCATACCGACGATCCGACAGTATTGCAGATGACATTACAATGTTACTTGGTGCAAATGTCCCGGCAGATAACGAGTGACTGGACATTCGATGGGTCATCTCCTGTTCTCGCGAAGCTTTACGAGCAGGTTCGTAGGTCAGGTAAGCCCAGTTTGATCTGCACGCTGTGGTTTTACTGAGAAATTTGCAGAGGACCAAGCTGTGGCAAGGCGTTGGAGAGCTTTGAGTCGCAGTCATCTACGCCATCTGAGCACAGGAGGTGAAGATGCTCTGTCAGGCATTCGCAAACATGTCTGCGGTGGCTTAGCAGACATTCTTATAAGCGCCAAATGCCAATCAAGCCCTCTCGGAGTAGTTGAGGCGCTGACTAGCAGATTCGGAGAGAGGATATATGCCATCATCGACACAGCGCTGAACATCAAACGCATATTGGGGGAGGAGATCACGTCTGGCGATTTCGAAATAGTGACATGCCAGGCCGGCGTCACGTTTGATCCCATGTTGATGGAGGATGCTGCTTCAGATGTTCCCTTGTATGATGAAAGGAACATACTACTGTGTACGACAGAGATGGGATTTAGGAGGGAGTCATGGGAGGTCAAGGGAGGTCAAAGAGCGAAAGAGGTCACTCTTCTGCTGAAACCCAAGGTCGCCCTAGAGTCGGTTTTAGCGCAAATTTCTAGTGCCGGAGAGACAAGGCCGGAGTATACTATAGAAGAGTATGGTGAGGTTGTATAACAAACAGTGTATGAGCGAAATAGGCAAGGAAATTATCTTTCAGTAGAATTTCATTGTGATCTGAAAATTAAATGTCTGTCAGCGGGGTCATGTGATATCCGCACTTTGCGACGCGGCGCCACCCCGCACGTTTAATTAGTGCTCGTTGCTCCTTCCTTTGTTACCACCATGTCACCATACCCTCGACGTCGCCCTACGCTCGTCACCTCGCACCAGTGCAGCCATGCGTTGATTCCCACTAGTGATTTAGAACACTGGGAACCTTCCCCATCGCCGCCTTGGATTTTCTCCTTTGTCTCTCTTGCGCTAGATGGTTCCTCCCCCCTCCTCTGTTCACGCCTCCTCCGTTCCCGTATCTTCACCCCTGTTTTCCATTTGCTTCATCCCCATCCCTCTGCCAACATACAACTAATAGCTCATGATCTTGTTGAAATACTCTGAGCTGCGCCCAAATGAAAAAAAGCAAATTGACCACTGCCACCAGAAAACCCGTAAACTTGTATCTTAACCCGCCCAGTTTACGAGCGGCTTGGTGGAATATCTTTTCAGTGAGTTTTCGCGTGAGAATTGAAATGCCCCAACCCACTAACTCACTGTTTGGGATGGCCTCCTTCAACACCAGGGAATGTTCGGTGGCAAGTCTACACAGGCCTATACTAGTGCTGTAGTAAGGAACTGGACTTATGTCCATTCCCAGCACGAACTCTCGCTCAGAACCAACTCAGAACCACGATAAAGCCCAAGGGGCTTCATTTTATCCGCCGGCAACGCCCGACATGTGTTCCGCGGTTTGATGTGATTAAGTGATAAGGCTACAGATTAGGAGATCGCCGTTTTTGATGTGTTGACTGCCTGTGCACTGTGAAATGTATTCCCAGCGATAACGCCTTCATACCCCCGTGGATATCCTTTTGTCTTCGCATACCCTGAAGGCTTCGTTTCAATCCACAAACACGGCATATGGAATTCCCTGCCGTGACCATTGAAGAGTATCATTCGCTAAGTACCCCGGGCGAACAATTGAGAGGAGCTATCGTTGAAAGTGTGCAGATTGAGGGATCATCTTCGTCCCCACAGGCAGAACGAGATGGGAGAGATTCGGTGCAAGAGTCGGTGGCAGGGCTATCGATAACGGAGGGAGCTGAGGAAGAGCCGTGGTGGGAGCTTGTGAGGGAGAGGAAGCAGAGCACGCGAACAGACTCGACAGCCCATCGTCACCACGATGCTGACTCCGCACGATGGAAGGATGAATTCAACCAGACAGAACGTGCACTTGCAGAATCCCGACGTCAGCTGGGAATCGTGCAGAAAGAAGCTGCTGCCAAGGGGCGGTGTCTGGATAAAATCATAGTCGAGTGTGACGGCCTTCGCACTGATATGACAGACAAGGACAACAAGCTGTCCCATGCCAAATCTCGTCTACGGGAAGTACAGAAAGATAATGATATAGGGAAGGGCCAATTGCAGAAAATAGGAAAAGAGTGCGACAGCCTTCGCGCCGAGAAAGTCGGAAATATAGCTCTGATAAAGGACCAGCAACGGCGTATGGGGAGAGCGGTAGCCGAGCGCAATGAATTGCGTGCTGATATTGTGGTAGAGAAAGACAGCACTTTGGCCGATGTCCAGGCCCAGCTAGCCCAGTGGAGACACAAAGCCCAGGAAGTCACCGCACAGGCCCACGAGGATGCTGCTTCTTTTCGAAAGATGACACAGGACCGAGAAGGGGAAGCCAATGTCTTGCGCGCTGAGATCGCTAGCGTGAGAGCGCAACTGGAGAGCGCCCTCAAGCTGCTCGATGATCGCACTCGAAAAATGCAAGGTGCGCAGCCATTCTTGACCGAGATGGACTCGCTTTCTGGTGCATCGCAGGCGATTGGACTCGTGCAGGCTTTGAACGATGACATATTCCAATTGTCTGCATTCATGTCCGACTCATTCCAAGCCGCTACAACCGAAACACCCGCCGACGAGGATTCAAAAGGAGCTCATCATCGTATCAAAGGCCATTTGGGGGACCAGCTGATGGTTTCCCTAACCTCTTGGCCCCATACCGACGATCCGACAGTATTGCAGATGGCATTACAATGTTACCTAGTGCAGATGTCCCGGGAGATAACGAGCAGCTGGTCATTCAATGAAGCATCTGCAGTTCTCTCGAAGCTTTACGAGCAACTTCGTAATTCAGGTGAGCGCAGTTTGATCTGCGTGCTGCGATTTTACTGAGCAATTTCCAGAGGACCAAGCTGTGGCAGGGCGTTGGAGAGCTTTGAGTCGCAGCCATCTACGCCATCTGAGCACAGGAGCCAAAGATGCCCTGTCAGGCATTCGCAAACATGTCTGCGGTGGCTTAGCAGACATTCTTATAAGCGCCAAATGCCAATCAAGCCCTCTCGGAGTAGTTGAGGCGCTGACTAGCAGATTCGGAGAGAGGATATATGCCATCATCGACACAGCGCTGAACATCAAACGCATATTGGGGGAGGAGATCACGTCTGGCGATTTCGAAATAGTGACATGCCAGGCCGGCGTCACGTTTGATCCCACGTCGATGGAGGATGCTGCATCAGATGATGCATCCTATGACAAAACGAGCATAGTGCTTTGTACGACAGAGATGGGATTGAGGAGGGAGTCATGGGAGGTCAAAGGAGGTCAACGAGCGCAAGAGATCACTCTTCTGCTGAAACCCAAGGTCGCCCTGGATTCGGTGTTAGCGCAGATTTCGAGTGCCGGAGATACAAGGCCAGAGTATACTGTAGAAGAGTGCGGTGAGGTCGTGTAACAGAACAGTTTATGAGATGGGCAGTCTGAAATTTGTGTCGGTGGGGTCATGTGACACCCGCGCTTTGCTGTGACGCGCCACCCGCAGTAAAAAAGGAAAGTCGCCATGGAGTCAATAGGGAGTATCACAGTGAGAGGTTTAAAGGCGGTTTGATGGATAAAAGTCGCCGTGGTCTCCAAACCTTGCTTGAAGGCTTCCAAGCGGTGCATGGGCATTGGCAATCTATTTCTAAGAGACAGATGTGTTTTAAATGGCTATCTTATGTATGCTACTTTGTGGCGTTAGCTCTAGTAACCGCATGGGATGTGTGTTTGTGTCATATATGGAGCAGAGTGGAGAGATTCACGGGAAAGCAACAGGAAAGTCATCAGGAAATTCGCCCAGTGCTACTGATGCTACTGGAGCCTCCAGAGACCCTGTAGCCCTGTATACTCATGCCATCTATTCGGACTTCTGTAGCACACAGCCATGCTACTGGAGTCTACTGGAGTGTCTGTAGATTGATGCTATATTAGCTACAGGTGCTACGCGATCCTACGCGACGATGTGATGGTCCGACTATCGGCCAGATCACAGTCGGCTGCATTCAGGGTTTATCCAATTTGTTTTCAATCCCCGCTCGCTGCTTCCCCGTCCCAAAAGGCATGTGAAATGAAAATAGATTGAACACTAGTACCAGTATGTATGGTAAATACGAGAAATACGAGAATGAGATACACAAAATGAGAGACGAGAGTTGGACAATAATAATCAGAAATAACAAAATGTGTACGAAGTATATGTGATTAGCCAGGAATGATGGCGAGTGAAGCAGAATGTATCAGTATTGGAAGTAGTGGGTATCTAGGCAAAATGAGTGATGATAGTTAGGGGAGACTCAAAGGAGCGGTGAATTTGGGTTGCAGGAATAAGGTCCTCGGGACGTTAGAAGGCCTCGTCGACCTCAAAATCAGACGATGTTGGTCCATCATCGTACTCCTCGGCTTGAATGGTGACACCAGCGTGCTCACTATGACAGCAAGCAAAATGTTAAGACAATAACTATGCGAGAGATAGACGACATACCAAGCAGCAGTGTACAGCTCTTGGCGGACCTTCTCGGAAGTGCGCGTGTTCCTTTGCACCGTCGTGAAGGTGTGCCATTTGTGCAGCTTTCCCAGGTACTTCATATACTGCTTGCTAAACTTCTTTGCCGCAAAGTCGCGCTGCACAAAGTAGCCCTTCTCATACTCGAGAATCGCGTTATGAACCTTGCAGCTCTCGTTAGCTTTCTCGTGAAAGACCAATACCGTTACACCACTCACTGCTGTGAGCACAAATGCGATGGTCTCAAAGGGGATGCCGTCCCCGTCTGGGTTGAAGGCGTCTGACCTCGAGATTCCAAGGGACTCGGAGCCCTCACTAAACCATGCTTTGCAGATAATCATGAGAATTATTGTGTTGCGATAGATCGTCCCAGCCTTGGTCCGATTTGAAGGGTCCTGGAAACAAAGCATGAAGGAGGGATTAGTCCGTGTTTATGCAACAGTAATTATTTGAACCTCGTACCATGTAAGCAAAGCCTGCCTTCTCCATCAAGATCTCAAACTTCTGCCGGTTCTTGTTGATGACCTCGATGGAAGTCTTATCTCCAGCACCTTCCTCGAGCCCGTAGAACTTGACGACATACTTTTGTGCGAAGGTCTTGACCACTCCACGGTGCTGTGCAAATGTGCCTTTGAGCTGAAGGTGTAGTTAGTTGAGTCCCCTGCCCTTGAGCGAGAACTTACCACTGTAAGCTCTGCCTCGATCGGAACATGAACCTTGAGTTCAGCTCCCATAAGATCGAAGTCGGCCTTGACGGACTTGTGGCCGTAAAGCCAGGATGTCGTTAGGATTCTGTCCATTGTCGGGCCAGCGGCAAAAGGGTCCTGAGTAGCAATGCTGACGCGCACAGCATCCTTCCCAAGCTCCACGATGCGTTTGCGCAAGAGCGGGAGAGTGCTCAGAGCCGGCCGTTTACTCGGTGGCGACCCGTCACCGTCAGGCTCGTCCTCGTTCTCGCTGTGGTTGAGGAAGTAGCGCTTGGTGCCCGTTACCGTGTCCGTAGGTGTTGGGGTGGGTTGACCAAATATATTCTCGTCACCTTCGTAATTTTCCATACCTTCTATGCCATAGGCGAGCCGTTCCCCAGCCAGGGCTTACACAGAGCACAAAGGTAAAGCAGGTGCAGTAAGTGGTGCGAGGGGCGAGACGACGTTTCAGCGCCAATGGCGTGGATTGGTCGATGAAAATTCCCATTGACCAATCCACGGCATTGGCGCCGTTGTCAGCCACAAGCGCGAATCTGGCTGCCAGATTCGCGCTTCGTGATTTTGACATAAGCTCATTAGTACACGCGTATGGGTTTTCATTAATATTGACCCATTCACCAATCCAAGGTACTGCCTCCGAGGCCAAACAACGGGTATCGTATGATCGCATAGGGGTAGCTTTGATGTATTGTAATAATGCTATCATTACTGTAGACTACACAGAACGGAGGTCAATTCAGGAGCCTCAGTAGCAACGCTGATGCTACGGAAGCTACAGTAGCTCCAGTAGCAGCGCCAATGCTACCGCGGCTACCGTAGATCCCGGGTGCTACCGGTAGCAAAATTAACAGGAAACAGGTTTCCAGATGAAGTTGACATCTGGATGTAATTCCGGAGGCAATCACACAGTTGTGGCAAACCGATGTAACAGTACATTAATGTGGTATACACGCGTTGGCCATCTATTCCAAAGGGACAGTTGTGTTCTAAATACCTATTTAAAGGATGCTACATTGTGGTGAAAGCTCTAGTAATCACAGAGGATGTGAATATGCGTGATTAACATGACAATTATGGCTCGCACCACAAATTAAGCCCAATTGGGTTGGCAAATACAAAATCCGAACGGCTAAAAAGTTTATACAGTCATCCACCCCTGAGTGGATACACCAAAATTTTGTATTCGCGTCCCACATCGCTTCCACTCAGTTTGATAAGTTTATAAAGAGACAAATCCTTTTAAATACATCTCAAGATACTCATACTCGAATTTATTGCGATTTAGAAGAGAATTGCCTGCTGTAGAATGCAAAAATGGGTGTATCATTGAGTAGTTTCGGTCTCAATGCTCAACTGAAGGGCTAAGTACTGCATGTAGGAGATCGTCGCTTTTGATGTGCTGGCTGCGTATAGCACCATTGGCAGCACTTTCAGCTAAGTACTTATTGATAGTCGTGATTCGAGTTTTTTAGAAATACAATCTTTGTTTATGTTTTGTTCGCATCATGCCGTTTGCACCACCTTTGCTCCACTTCGCCACACTGGCGCCGGTACCGCCATTCTCACATTGCAAAGCTGGTCGACCCACTTTCGACGCCCACATCATTTGTTTCTTGTCGTCGTTCCTACCAAGATTGAGCAGTATTGGGAGACTCGAGAGAAGAAGGTATTATTGTGCTATAACACCCCAGCTGGGAATTTACACGAAGTGGAACGGTGGCGGTGGCTGGTGGTGCAAAGGTGGTGCAAACGGCATGATGCGAACAAAACATAAACAAAGATTGTATTTCTAAAAAACTCGAATCACGACTATCAATAAGTACTTAGCTGTTAAAGATGTTCCCACGGCCTTGAAGGCCCGTTTCTATGTTACTAGGAACAGGCCTTCGAGGCCCTTCATCTCTAAGTAGTAACCACCCAAATCCAAATTGGGTTTGTCCGCCCAGGCTGCTTCTACAGAAGGCATCCCAGATGTATTCAGAAGGAGGGTGCTTAATCCTAGAAATGCCTCCGCCTAGATGTATCTACACTAATTGAAATACATATCTCGCAGATGCATCTTAGCCTTCCGGGATGCAAAATAGAGCCAAACAATTAGATATTATATTCGAAGTCATGTATATACATTAGATGATAAGTGAATATGCTCGCGAGGAATGCGAGAAGGCCCGGGATGCAGTATATGCAATATTAGATGTATCCGGTAGCCCACTTTAGATGCAGTGGGTGCGCAGACGTGGCGGTGGGAGTGAATCTGTGGAAAGGGGAAGAGCAGAACGATTAGAGAGGGGGTTTGAGAGGGGGCCGGTACAAGCGTGCACTTACCCGGTGTGCGTATGCGGGCGTGCTTGGAACACGGGCGCGTGCGTCTTGCATGAGGTCGTGCCTGCTCAAGCCGCGCATGCATACATTTCCGCGTAGGCGCTGCTCGGACGTGCGGGTGGGTCTGCGTAAGCGCGGATGTAGGTCCTGCGTGGGGCTGGCGAGCACGGGTAGGGGCTAGCAAGCTGACTGGCGCGCGCGCATTGGGCCTGGCGTGGCGCAGATGAGGATGGGTTGCCTGCGTGAGGGCAGGTCGGCGAGGACGAGTAGGGGCTAGCAAGCGCGATTATGGTCTGGCGAGCACGATTAGGCGCTAGGAGTACGGGGGTAGAGGTTGGGACCACTAGGCGTAGAGGCTAGGAGCTCGCGTCGGGGCTGGGATCGCGTCGGGGGCTGGGGACACATCGGGACTGGGAGCACGTCGGGGGCAGGCTGGCGAGCACGGGGGGTTGAGTCTGGGACCTATAGGCGTAGAGGCTAGGAGCTCGAGAAGGGGCTGCGAGCGCGTCGGGGCTGCGAGTGCGTCGGGCTATGAGTGCAGCGGGGCTGCATATGTGCGTGGGGAGCTGGAATCCGTACGTAGGGCTATGGTGCGAGCATGGGGGCTGGGAGCGAGCGTGGGGGCAACGACCGCGAAACGACTGCCAAGAGTCGTTAGCGGGTTTTAAAAAAAGATATACAGTCGATAAGAACTTACGATTGCAGGCCACTACAGTCGAATCCAGGCGATTTAGAGGGAGGAGAGGAAGCATGGTGGATGGGGACGTGGTGGTGAGGCAGACGATAACGACGACGACGCGGCCTTCGTTGATCGAAACCGTCCGCATTTAGAAATCTGAGTGGCTGAACTTCAGCCACTCAGCTTTGCACACCCTCCCCCCTTCTCCACAACCCGTAGTTAGCCTCCTGGGTCTCTATAAACCATACATGCACTCGCCGTACTGCTGAATATTCATCCAAATTCAAAATAAATGAGTGCGGACTGAGTGTTGTAGGATATTTCCGTTAAATTCAGCCATCCTCCCCATTATATGCATACTGTATATTTCACCTGATGCTAATATGATCGTTTTTCTATCTAGAACTTCTCATTGTAGCATAATACAACTCTCCAGGGCAGCGCAATGCATATTAATAACGCACAGGCTCATATTACGATGGTCTGCATGTCGTGATATACCATGTACTCTACACCTCACATAAAAGACCCCAGATTGGCCCAATGGCCTACCGTAGCTTCTGAAACATAGATAACATATATAAAACGAAGAATATGGGTTGAGATTCACATATCTATAAGCCCTGGAGCACCACAAAAATATCACAAGGCAATAACACGAAAAGTGGCCATAAACCGGGGTCCCACACATTTGGTATATGATATATATGATATCTGGCACTTGAAATAGGCTACAGTAATGTATATACACGTATCCCAGAAGACAGAATTGCAGCAGAGTAAATGTGGAAGGGGGGGCAGCCAGAATACACAGAAAGATCAAGATCCCAACAGAGTTTCATGCTTGATACTTCCAATAACTACGATGTTGTACGGCGGGATGGCCACAACATCGATCTTCAAAAACGGACACTTAGATGGCTTTCTATAAGCTCTATATATATGTATTCCAAGGCCCGATCTAATTTATTTGCAGCGGATCCATGTAGATAGAGCAAAATGTGGAGCAGCGAGATAACGGCTCAATCGGGCATATCACAAATATATCCCTTTGATCTCGGTCACCTCACGTCCGATTTTAATTCTAAGACTTGTAGCATATAGCTATAGAGCTATGGTACATATGTAAGAGATGGATTAAATTAATTGGTCGCTTGGAGCTGCGAGCGACGATGCACAACGGACGCGCCACAAACGATCGGATCGGTCCTTTAGCGCCTGTCGTGGTCGTATGCAAAGTTTGTAAGTCCGCCGCGCCGGATGCCTCCCGAATAGGGGTGGAACGTAGGCGGCATCTGTAGTGTGGTGCAGATGTATCGCCCGGATGGAGGAGGTATCCTGAGGTATCTGCGACCTGCCGGCAGGGGTCAAAACCCGTGTAGGATACATCCAGAATGCCTCGAAGGCCCGTTCCTAGTAATATAGGAATAGGGCCTCCAAGGCCGTGGGAACATCTTCGACTATGTGCCGTGGGTGGGCATAATCAGGATGCGGAGGAGGTATCCTAGAAGCTATCGTTGGATGGAGGTAGAGGATAGGATGTATCCGCTTGATCGATCGAGGGAAGGCGGTGCCGGCAGCTTTCGAACACATGGTGTAGGTATCCAGGATAATGGCCTCGAAGGCCCGATCCTAGTAACATAGAAACGGGCCTTCAAGGCCGTGGGACTATCCTGAACTAGGTGCCATGGGTGGCGTATAGTGTCTGGCTTCTGTGAAATATATTCCCAGAGATAACGCCTTTATACCCCCGTGGATATCCTTTTGTCTTCGCACACCCTAACATTTTCGTCTCAATCCACATACACGGCACAGGTCATTACTTAGATATATCAAGGAAATCAAGTAACATCTTTCGCAAGTATCCCGGGCGAGCAGTTGAGAGGAGCTATCGCTGGAGGTGTGCAGATTGGGGGATCATCCTCGTACCCACATGCGACGGGAGAGATCCAGTGCAAGAGTCAATAGCAGGGATATTGAGAATGGAAAGAACTAAGGCAGAGACGAGGAAGGCGAACAAGGAGATGAAGAGGGCGAACAAGGAGAGGAAAAAGGCTCTGAAGGATAGGAAGAAGATTAACGCCGCACAGTGGGGGAAATTCAACCAGACCGTGACAGAACGTACACTTGCGGAGTCCCAATATCAGCTAGAAATCCTGGAGAGAGAGTGCTATATCCTTCGTGCTCAAAAGGCGGGCGCCGATCGCAGTGGATTGCCCGCTGGTATGGTAGAGCAGGACAGCACTTTGGCCGGTGTCCAGTTCGAGCTAGCCCAGTGGAAGCGCTTAGCTCAGGAAGTCAACGCACGGGCCCACGAGAATGCTGCTTCTTTCCAAAAGATGGCACAGGTCCGAGACGCTGAGATCACTAGCGTGAGAGTGCAACTGGAGAGCACCCTCAGTCTGCTCGAGGATCGCACTCGGCAATTGCAAAGCGCGCGGCCATTCTTGGCCCAGAAGGACTCGGTTTCCAGCGCAGAAGCGATTGGTCTCGTGCAGGCTCTAAACGCTGACATATTCCAATTGGCTGCATTCATGTCCGACTCATTCTCAGCCGCTACAAACGAAACACCCGAAACACCCGCCGACACACCCGCCGACGAGGATCCAAAAGGAGCTCATCGCATCAAAGGCCATTTGGGGGACCAGCTAATGGAGTCCCTGACCTCATGGCCCCATACCGACGATCCGACAGTATTGCAGATGGCATTGCAATTTTACTTGGTGCAACTGTGCCGGCAGATAACGGGCAGCTGGACATTCGATGAAGCATCCCCAGTTCTCTCGAAGCTTTACGAGCAGGTTCGTAATTCAGGTGAGCGCAGTTTGTTTTTCACGCTGTGGTTTCACTAAGCAATTTCAAGAGGACCAAGCTGTGGCAGGGCGTTGGAGAGCTTTGAGTCGTAGCCATTTACGCCATCTGGGCTCAGTAGGTAAGGATATCCTGTCCGATATTCGAAAATACGTCTGCGGTGGTTTAGGGGATATCCTCATCCGCGCCAAATGCCAACTAAGCCCTCTCGGAGCAGTCGAGGCGTTGACCAGTAAATTCGGAGACAGGATATATGCCATCATTGATGCAGCGCTCAACATCAACCGCATCTTGGGGGAGGAGATCACGTCTGGAGATTTCGAAATAGTGACCTGCCCGGGCGGCGTCACGTTCGATCCTACGTGGATGGAGGATGCTGCATATAATTCATTTTATGACGAAAAGAGCATAGTACTCTGCACAACAGAGATGGGATTGAAGAGGGAGTCGCGGGAGGTCAAGGGAGGTGAAATGGCGAAGGAGTTCACTCTTCTGCTGAAACCCAAGGTCGCCCTGGAGTCGGTGTTAGCGCAGATTTCGAGTGACGCAGAGACAGGGCCGGAGTATACTATCGAAGAGTGGGATGAGACCATGTACCAGAACAGTGTATGAGTAATAGGCAGGGAAATTCTTTTTCAGTGAGATTGCAGTGAGATCTGAAATACTTAGTCCACAATTTACCGCGCCCGACATGCTTCGCGCCCCATGGTACTTGCAGGCAAGCACTACGATCACTAATGAGTTTGCTAACGCGTCAAGTTTATTATTATCCATGTAGGTACATAGTAGGG
>KV417503.1:46445-83983 GCA_001630335.1 Athelia psychrophila | reverse complement strand
GAGTGCTTTCGGAAATTCGCCAAGTTGCAAGTTGCTGTGACTCGACCGCTGGCCACGTTTTGGGACTGGGCAGCCACTTCGTCAGGAATCTCACGTGCGGCTCCAGCTCGATGGGGATCCGTATCGGGCGCGAGTCGGGATGCAGTTAGACCCCCGCCCCCCGCGATCTCAGTCATCCGGCGGAATCCATCTGGTCGACCTACTCCATCGTCCGACGACGTTCGGACGGTGTGCTGTGCGCTTACAGCCATGCAATCTAAGCTTATTCACGCCGGTTGGCGCCCGTTGACGCGTCAGCGCCTGGTGCGATGGCACAATCTCGATCCTTACCAAGAAACACGATCGCACCACGACGTCCGCCAACGGGAACCCGCATCGTGACTCATGTCTGCGTTCTGACAAAGAGTCGTGAGCATATATTATTGTATACGCTATCGACAACTGCAAGCTGTGTGGGCTGGCCACGCATGCGATACTTGTAGTATACAGCGCTCAGTTGACAGCTGTCTGATTCTAATCCGTGGCGTACTCGAAGCATGCAGACATGCACCGCAACGCAGTTAGCAGAATACCAGTTCCTTGTCCTTCTTACAAATACAGACTCGCCGGGCCCGGGAATGCCCGCCCTCCGTACTAATGACACCTCTCCGAGTCTGTACTCGTATGGGCAATCATGATAGGAGTTTAGATACCCACTCCCGCAGACAACTGAAAACGGCAAGTACTAGTCTGAGCGCACATTGTAACTGGCGAATCAGCGCAGTATGCAGCGCTCGGTGTTCGGCGGTCGGCGGTAGGCGATCGGTGGCCAAGTCAAGAGCCTACCCTGCATGGTGGTGGCTGCGGCGGAAGGTTGTCGGATCGGGTTCCGGAGGTCGTCGCCATGCATGATATGTTGTTCCGTTTTACATATACAAATTACGATACGTCGACCACAAGCTGAGTCGCATCTCTCACAGTCCTACTCGTGTCTCTTACCCCCTCCTGGAACTGCCCCGGATATGCAGCGTTCGAATGCACCGCTCCAATATATCAATGGCTCCAAACGGTAACTTGCTGAATACGACTATGCTCTTAGGGGTGGTCACCGTACCCGTATATACGGTACACGGTCACCGTAATACGGTCATACAGAATGTTCTCGAGGTAATTTCCTGCACGCGTGGTCGTGAGCTTAACCTTGTTGCGATCTGGGACCTGGGTACAATGCGACGAAAATGTGCGTTGAACTTACGCAGGGGCTAATTTCCCTGGAACGCTGTAGATCTGTCAATGTCCTGCCAGTGGCACTGTTACCGGCCACTGGGACCGTGACAGACCCAGTCGGCGTGGCACGACTGCACTCAGTTCTGCCATCCTGTCGCCAAATATGCATGCGCGACGGCGACGCAAGCCACTTTCGTCGCACTTTCAACGCCAAAATGGCCGACCCCTCATAACTCTGGCCGGATGCCCGTAACAGGCCCGTGACCGTTCCGTTGGCCCCTACACGGTCAGCTACGGTACGGTTAATTGCAATAGGCCGCAAGTCACCGTATGCGGTACACTGTGCAGTCGTGACCGTATACGTATTACGAATCACGATACAGCGGCCACCCCTATATGCTTTGGTGTGCGTTTTTCTAGTGGCAGTGGGCAATTTGCTGTTTTCATTTTGTGCGCGGCACAGAGTATTTAAACAAGATCATGGGCTATTGGTTGTGTGTTGACAAAGGGTGGGGTTGGGCAGGATACATCAAGCGCAAGCGGGAATGAAGCAAACGGAAAACAGGGGCAACGATACGGGAAGGGAGGAGACGTGAATAAAGGTGGGGGGGACCATCTGGCACAAGAGAGACAAAGGAGAAATTCGAGGCGGCGATAGGGAAGGCTCCCAGTATTCTCCCAGTATTCTAAATTACCAGTGGGCATCAGGGCAGGGCTGCGTTGGTTCGAGGCGACGGGGGCAGGGCAACGTCGAGGGTAGGGCGACATGGTGGAAAGAGCGGAACGAGCACGAACGTGCGGCCCGGGGGAGGCGCGTCGCAAAGCGCGTATGTCACATGACCCACTGACTGCCACCGACCGAAATTTCAGATCTCAAATCCTCTGAAAATCTCACTGAAAAAGAATGACCTTGCCTATCATTCATAAACTGTTCTGGTACATGGTCTCATCCCACTCTTCGATAGTGTACTCCGGCTCCGGCCCTGTCTCTCCGGCACTCGATATCTGCGCTAAAACCGACTCCAGGGCGACCTTGGGTTTCAGCAGAAGAGTGATCTCCTGCACTCTTTGGCCGTCCTTGACCTCCCACGACTCCCTCCTCAATCCCATTTCTGTCGTACACAGTACTATGTTCCTTTCATCATGCAAGGGAACATCTGGTGCAACATCCTCCATCGACGTGGGATCAAACGCGACGCCGCCCTGGCAGGCTACTATTTCGAAATCGCCAGACGTGATCTCCTCCCCCAAGATGCGGTTGATGTTGAGCGCCGCGTCAATGATGGCATATATCCTATCTCCGAATGTGCTAGTCAACGCCTCAACTGCTCCGAGAGGGCTTAGTTGGCATTTGGCGCGGATAAGGATGTCCGCTAAGCCGCCGCAAACGAATTTGCGAATGTGGGGCAGGGCATCTTTATCTCCTGCGCTCAGAAGGCGTAGATGGCTGCGACTCAAAGCTCTCCAGCGCCCTGCCACAGCTTGGTCCTCTGGAAAGTTCTCAGTAAAACCACAGCGTGCAGATCAAATCGCACTCACCTGAATTGCGAACCTGCTCGTAAAGCTTCGCGAGAACTGGAGATGACCCGTCGAATGTCCAGTCGCTCGTTATATGCCGGGACATGTGCACAAAGTAACATTGCAATGCCATCTGCAATACTGTCGGATCGTCGGTATGCGGCCAAGAGGTTAGGGACTCCATTAGCTGGTCCCCCAAATGGCCTTTGATGCGATGAGCTGCTTTTGGATCCTCGTCAGCGGGTGTGTCGGCGGGCGTTTCGACGGGTGTTTCGTTTGTAGCGGCTGAGAATGAGTCGGACATGAATGCAGCCAATTGGAATATGTCAGCGTTCAGAACCTGCACGAGACAGATCGTTTCTGCGCCAGAAACCGAGTCTGTTTGGGCCAAGAATGGCTGCGCGCCTTTCAATTCGCGAGTGCGATCATCGAGCAGCCTGAGGGCGCGGTCCAGTTGCGCCCTCACGCCAGCGTTGTCGACAGCGCGCAAGACCTTGGCTTCCGCCTCTCGGTCCAGCGTCATCTTTTGGAAAGAAGCAGCATCCTCGTTGGCCCGTGCGGTGATTTCTTGGGCCCTGCGCCTCCACTGGACTAGCTGGAACCGGACAGCCGCCAAGGTGCTGTCCTGCTCTCCCATACCAGCGCGTGATTCACTGTGATCGGCAGCCGCCGTCTGAGCACGAAGGCTATCGCACACTCTCTGCAGGATTCCTAGCTGACGTTGGGACTCTGCAAGCGCACGTTCTGTCTGGTTGTGTTTCTCCTTCAACTGTGCGGCGTCAGTCTTTATCTTCTCCTTCTTCTCCTTCCTATCCCTCTTCTTCTCCTTCTTCGTCTTTGGCACAGCTCTTTCCATTCTCGATATCCCTGCTATCGACTCTTGCACTGGATCTCTCCCGTCGCCTGTGGGTAGGAGGATGATCCCTCCAGCTGCACACCTCCAGCGATAGCTCCTCTCAACTGCTCGCCCGGGATACTTGCGAAAGATGTTACTTGATTTATTTGATGTATACAAGCAATGACCTGTGCCGTGTATGTGGATTGAGGGTATGCGAAGACAAAAGGATATCCACGGAGGTATAAAGGTGTTATCTCTGGGAATACATTTCACAGAGGCCAGACACCATGCGCAGGCAGCACATCAAAACCGACGATCTCCTACATGCAGTAGCCCTATTGGTATCACAGAATGATTTCTCAGAATCACATCAGACTGCGCAACCACGTGTCGGGACTCGGCATCGTTGCTGGCGAACAATGTGAAGGGTCTTCAGCTGCTTCTTCCTATGCTGGCTTGGTCTTCGTTACCCGTTTTAGTGAAGGATAACTTCACAATTGTGTCCATCAAGCCTCCTGACGTGCGGGGTCTTTCGCATGCCGTTACTATGCAGGCACCGGGGCAAAGCAGTGGGGAGATTGGGAAGACGGAAGTGGAGGTCATGGTGAGTGGCCAAAGTGGACACCACAAAACCTATTCACCCACTCGGTATATCACCCTGGCATGCATGTGCTTCTTTTCACCGTATATCATGCATGTGGTTGTAAGTATGTCCATGTAGCCTATGTATCTGTATCAGACAATGACCATGTCAGAATATAACTTGGGTTACAAGAGAGGCTTCGGAGATCGGATTAGATATAGCTACGGATTACGTGTCATGTATCTTTGCTTGAAACCACCATAGTTATCAGTTCTATCGAGCGATGCTTTAACCGGCATCATTGTATTCTCCGCCACTGTCGAACTCCACCTCACACGAGATCAGGAGACCACTGAATGCAGGAAAGTAGCCGTGGAAATCTCATATTCCATCAGACCGCGCCGGAAACGGGAAGTGATGGTGCACTTGAGATAATGCATGCACTTCACAATAACTACTAGGCGCCCGCAATGCGCAATCGAGGTTCCATACCTCTCCCATCTTACACCAAGTGCTGCTGAATGCCGGAAGAAACTCCTGTCGCCATCTTCTGGGATATAGGTCGAGCTTAAGCTTACTTTTTGGCACCGGTGGCCCCTACACTCATACACCACTTTGTTGCTGGCAGATAAGCTACCCTTGCCTTCCGAATCCCCAACCTATGAAACTGTGTATAAAATCGCTGATAAAGCGCATGAATATGGCCGCGTTACACTCTTCAGGGCTTATTCAGATGTCCCAGAGTTGGTGAACGGAGAATCTGCGCGTTGCGATCTGTTAGCCGCAGGGGTGTCGTTCATTAACTGCAGACAGGCTGAGTCTAAAAGCAACGTGATATCAGGTGTGTAAAACACGATGTGCCACATTTTACGATTGTAATGACTTGTTATACGACCATGAAGTTGATATGCTGGCTTATGCCATGGATCATCCAACACTTCCGACTCTGGTCGTGGTATCTAACGATAGTCTGCTCATTTACGCCTGCTCCATTTTGCGGACGAGAAAACATCGCATCGTAGTTGTCTCCCCATCGAATGCCAGCTTCCATATGCAAGGGGGGGCATCTGCTTTCGTTGACTGGGCTGGGCTGATGGAAGCTGGCGATGATGGTCAGGAATCCGATCCTCGTTCGGTGGAGAGTTTAGGGGGTGGTTCGCCTGCTATAACACGTCCTGTCGCCTATCCTGCCGCTGCCCGCCGCCCCCGCTTCCGCCTCTGCCCCTGCTGTCGCCTCTGCCCCCGCTGTCGCCCCTGCCCCTGCCGTCGCCCCTGCCCCTGCCGTCGCCCCTGCCCCTGCTGCCGCCCCTGCATCCGCACCTCCTGCATCGATTGCAGAGTCCAATATCAGGGTCACAACACTCAACACGGTCAACCACTACCTGTCCAATCTGCCTGGCAAGCGCGGACTCATCGATTTCCAAAGGCCACAAGATGCGGACCTCCGGGAAGAGTTCGAGGCCATGAAAAAGACTATGGAAGATCAAGTTCTTACACTGAGTATGGAGAGAGATGAGGCGCAGGAGGAGATGGGGCAGCAGAGTGAGGTGCTAGCTGGTGTGCAACTGGATAGGGACGAGCTCAGTACCCGGGCGGCAGGGCTGGAGGAGCGTGGAAAGTTGCTGAAGTTCAGCATTGAACAGCTTAACCGACAATTGAACGATGAGCTGAATCAGAGCAAAGCACTGAAAGGACAGCTTGACCGTCGGGAGATGGACATGCAAATGCTCTCAAACGCACTCGCCCAGCTCAAAGCGCAACACATGCAGACCGTCACGCAGCTCGATGCACGGACAACGGAACTGAAGGGGGCGCAGGCGTTCCTGCCAAAAGCGGACACGACGTCGGGGGCGAGCGTCGTACGGATGATCGAAGGGCTGGATGCAGAGATAATGCAGATGTCGGCATTCGTCGCCGACCACTTCGAGTTCGAACATCCCAAACCATATCACATGAACGAGGACGTGCAGGCAGCAAGTACACGCCTGGCGGAGTTGATCGGTCCCAAGATGGTCGACCTCCTGGCGACGACGGAACATGCCCAAGACCCGCTGGTCATTCAGCTCGCGTGCCAGACAGCGACATCGACATACTGTCGGTATATAGTGACGTCTTGGGATATCGACGACGATAATTTCAATCATCTCCTCCAAGAAGCCTATCTCACCATCCATGGAGCAGGTATGTCTTCGTCTGGCTTTAAATTGGCAACCATTGACCAAGCTCTTCGACAGAGGAGCAAAGCGTTGCGGGTCGCTGGCGGTCCTTAACGCGCACACATCTGCAAAGCATGATTCACGGCGACGCCGACCTTTCATTCATCATCGTCCCACGCCTAGCCGCATATATTGCCGACATTGTCATGGTCGCGGGTCTGCAGGCTCCCGAAGCTGCCATCCACGAAGTCATCATGCAAGCCTTCGAGGAGAATATGTCAGTCGTTGTGCGCCTCGCACTGAGCCTGAATTGGGTGACAGGACGAGATATTACATCGGCAGACCTCGAGCCCTGCATGGTATTGTGGGAGACAGTGTTTGACCCTGCGACAATGGAGGACGTCCACGCAAGGCCTGCCCACTTGAAGCCGAAGAGCCGGGAGGAGAGCATCAAAAAGGAGGACCATGTGCTGTGCACAACGGATCTCGGTCTGCGGCGGACAGTGAAGCTGCCCAAGGATAAGAGCGGATCTGGCGGGGGGAGTTGCAAAAGTGTATGCTACTGAAGCCAAAGGTCGCGCTGCAATCGGTGATCGAAGGTTTGGAAGTGGTTAAACCGTACATCATGGAATCACCCATGAGCATGGCATCGCACGAGAGTTGGCCGTATGTTTGAATGTTCTGCTCATTTCGGACCTCCGTGGACCCTCGCTTTATGCATCCCGTTAACCTTTAGCTATGCATGTTCTCTGCTCATTGAAATACTAGTGTCATTTAAAAGTGTCCAACCGTTGTCGGAATCCGCAACTTCATGGCCCGTTCTGTGAATGGCTCGGATATGGGCATTTGCAAGCCACGTAGAGGGCAACCCTCCAAGCCTGGCACTTACCAGCACTGCAATCAATTCTTCTCGCAATATTTATTCAATAGACAGTACAAATGGGATCACCAGCATCATTATAGCATATATCTTGCTCTTATCGCACACGAGGAGACCTAGATGTGGAACTCAGAGTCTTCCTCTGCGCAGAAACAAATCAGTCACCATCCCTTCGACAGACCAAGCAATGCGAGACTCACCAATCCAGTCAATAGGCCCGTGATCGCCAAAGTTTGCGCTCTTAAATTCAATCATCTCCGTCTCAGAGAACGAAGATGAGAAGCCGTGGATCACGGTCGACTTGATCTCTTTGACGTGCCCACCGCGCACTGCACATACGAATGTCATTCAGCTGGGTCTGTATGAGAGTGCAGAGCGGCAGGGACTGACTGTTTTTGGCGTGCTGCATGCATGAGGACTTCGCCTCTGGGGTCGCAGTCTCCTTGAAGATGATCAGGAAGCGTTTATCGTTTGTGGGGGACATGTGGCAGTGGTAGAATACAGAGCAGTCGTGGTATGAAGCAAGTCTTAATAAGATGATAACGACCGCAGTTAACACCGCCCCTGACTCCACGTGCACCAATATTAATGGTGACGTGTATTAGTCCAAATTGGGACTCGAGAGTTGACCTCCCAAAAACGGAAGTGAATTTGCACGTGATACAGTACTTGTATACCTAGTATTTCCGTTGATGCTCGTTTTTGGCGCGGCTGAGCAGCTACAAAATCCAAAACCATGCGTCAACACATTCACATTCACATCCAATTCACGTCGTGTTTTAAGCCATCAGACCATATACCACCTTGAACGCCCATGCATGGTCAACCCTTCCCAGCTGATCCTCAGTTACATTAATCGTAACTGCTCCAGTTGTCTCGTTGATGGACCAGGGCAGCCCTACGGCATCCGAGTCCGCGGAATCCTCATGCCCATTGGCGGCGCGTGGACTCAGTAAAAATATACTGTCTCCAGGGACGATAGGCAATTGCTTGTCCATGATCAATTGCCCATTCTCCGGCCGGGTGAGCGCAACGATGCAGAATGTTTCGGGTGTAGTGAGGAATCGCACTGAGCCGGCAGCATCCTCGGATCCTTTGAACCAGTAGTCCTAACATGCGCGCATCAGCGGAAATTCAAGATCACGGATGGTGAGGGGGTACATACCGTGCCGTAGACACACTCTCCGGAATGCTTCAGCCATTTTCCGGCTTCCAAAAGGTTTGTGACCATTGGCTCGATGATGCGTCCCGCAGCGTCAGGTCCCACATCAAGAAGGCTAAATAACGGATTTGAACATCAGCCAAGCGACGAAGGGCTCGAGTTATCTTCACGCACTAATTGCCGTTTTTGGACGCCACATCGACGAGGGTGTGTATGATGACCGTGCCATTCTTGTAATTGCCTGGGGGCGTGGCCGTGTTCAGGCCGTAGCTCCAGGGGTCCATGCCCTCGCTCGTCTCCCACTTTCGCGTTTGGATCGAGCCGAAGGTCGAGTACTCTGGCGTGTCAAAATCGGGGACATTGCCGCATCCTGTTGGGAATGTTAGCCATCGAGCTGAGGTGGGGGAGCTTGAATAAGGGCCCACGGTCGTTCATGACGACTTGCCTGCCGTCTTGTGCCGCGTGGTTATAGAAACGCGCAGCAAAATCGAGCGTCAAGTTTGCGCTGCTGATGTCGCACCACTAAAGTTCACCATCATGAGCTAATCTTCTCCGCGATTGCTATCAATTGGCTTGGACTGACCATGATCTCAGTGTCGTAGTTCTCCGCGAGGTCAAGCATCTGTGGCAGCTGTAAGTCCTGCAGATAGTCGTCGATGTCCAGACGTCCCGTGTATGGCTCGACCTCCGAGGAGTTGAAGACGTTGTGCGCAAGCCCACCGGGCCAGTCGTCGAACCCATAACGTGCATAGTCAGGGCTGAACCTATATGGGGCGTCAGAGAACACTTAGTCGGTCGGCGAAAGCATGACAGCGTACCACTCCGGCATAGAGAAGTATGTGCCTGCAAGCAAGACTGAGCTATTGTCTCATTTCCTGGGGCATTTGACACGTACCTCGATGCATATCCGGCTTCTCCTTCTTAGCTGTTTCGAAGAGCTCCGCGAGGAAGTCGCGTTTGGGTCCAAGTTTGACGCTGTTTCGGTTGCTGGTGTTGCCAGTGTCCCAGAGTGCATACCCGTCATGGTGTTTCTGTGATCGAATTCAGCAGTAAGCCCATCATTGATGGACGGTAGGGCTCACAGTAGTGAGCACGAAGTATTTGGCGCCAGCGTCGTCGAATAGATCCAGCCATTCGCTCGCATTGAAATGGGAACCTGTAAAGTTGGCGATGAAGTCGTCATACACTACGTCCTGCAGAAAGTTCAATGATTGGCGGTCACGCCACGAAACAGATGATAACTTCAAAGAGCTCGGATCAGGCACTGAAGGGATAACACTGCAGGTTAGGTATACGCACCACACCTTCCCGAATGTCTCCAAATGGTGCTTCCAGGTAGGGTTGTTGGAGTCGGTGCCACTGTGCAAGCTCCAACTGGGTGCGATTAGTTTTGTGTTCAGCCAGAGGACGATAAAACGATGCAGTGACACTCACTCGTACCACTCGGCATATGCCCAAGGTGGGCCCTACGTCGTATCTATCAGCAAATAATTCGACAGAGGATGAATAGTAAGCTGTGTATACCCAGGCCGGCACACTGTATGGGCCCCAATGAATGCTGAAATATAATCATAAGCCCATTGTATACACAGTTCGAAGTATTCGGCTTACAAGATCCCGAATTTAGCCTGGTTGAACTGTTCGTGATAGCTTTAAGCCATCGAAACACTCTGGGCTTGTGGGAAAGAAGCTCACCCAAGAAGGCGTCTCGTGTTTCCCCAGAACAGCCGCGTCGGTGGTCCATTCCTGCATGGGCGGAGACACGGGCCATCCCTCCGATATTCCCAGCACTTTCCCAGCAATATCCGTGATCAGAACCGAGGCATCGCCGCCGGAAGTCCCGACTCCCAGAACCAAAACTTCCACTCGGGCCTGGTCCGAACCCATGAGGCGGTTGACCATGCCTGGTTTGATCGTCGTAGCTCCTCCTCCGATGACATGCACGATCATGGGCGAGGTGACAGCGCGCGATAGGGATTGGCTTTCAGGCGCGAGATTGGCGAGCGTGATTTCGACGACCTGGGCCTTGACGCCGAGCACGTCCTCCCATCGTGTCGTGAATCTCGCCCGCCTGATGGAGAGAGCGAGGTCTGCGGCTGTGATGGAAGGGGTCAGCGATACGGAGAAGATATGCAGCCTGTTGCTGGAGGTTTTCGGAGGAAGTGTGATGCTCTTCAGCTTGGCTTTTGAGGGTATGGATGTGGACCATTGGAATATGTTGCTGGTGTTCCAATTTGTGTCGCCGTTGGAGACATAGTGATACGGCCTGGAGCAAAAGGGGATGTTAGCAGACAGCGCGGAGAAAGAGAGTAGTCTTTATATACGTTTGAATTGCGCCGACGTTTAGAGTGATCCTTGTGAACCAATTCTTTGCGGAGACTTGCAGTATTTTAGCTGAACGTTGAAAGATGACATCATTTGACTACTCACGTTGGATCGTCTCGCTTGAATCATCCTCAAAGGTTAGTTGAAATTTAGCCTCTGAGGCGCCTGAAAGGATAGTTCAAAAAAGCTCTTCACGGGCCTGACTGCCTGGGCTGCTGCTGACCTTGAATTCCATCTCCGGCATAGACTAGGTGCAACTCATGAGCATAGGTATTCTCGGCAAGATCAAGTTTCTGGCTATCAGCGAGAATGTTGTCGGGTCGTAATCCCCAAGCTGACGGAAGGTCGTACTGAATCACTCATGCTTGAGAACCGTGTTGTTGCAGAGCTCAGACCATCACGTACATTGATACTATCATACACCCAAGAGCCATTTGGCAAGAACTGTGCATCATAGCTTGCTCCCTGCCCTGTCAGGCATTACGATTCGTGAGCAGTTCAATATAAATGTTCTGGCAACGAGGCCGAACCATCAAAATCGGCGATGTGTGCATGACCAGACTTCGATGCGGCTTGGTTGTTGAAGAGATGGTTTATTGGCAGAGACAGGGAAGGATATGGGTGCAGAGACCCTGAAACTATAGAGAAAGGTTCTTGAAGGTGGATCCCGACACTCATGTCGGTGTAATGCGGGGAAGGCCTGGGTAGAGCCGATCCGAGTCCTCGGCCAAGACAACGAGAATGTCGCACTGCCACGGGACCGCTTAACCAAGAACTTGAACTACGCTAATTGCGCGGCCTGAACCTGGGTATTTTTACTCGACTGCATTGCGTATATTGGACCATTGCAAGCATGCCCTAACGTCTCCCCTCCGCGGCCGGTCGTGGTCCCCAAAGTTCTTTATTATCACGACATCAAGTTATGGCACCTCACTGCGGCGCCGCCCAAGTGCCGCCCAATGTCCATTATTTGCTCATTACTTATGCAACCTCTGCGCTTCTTCTGGGCTGTTCATATCCCGGAAATTTGGCTCTGAAATTATAGCTTCGGCATTCCATTCAATCAAGGTACAAGGTATGCTGGCATCCGAGCGCCGAGCTTTCGTTACGATGTATGTATGTCCTTTATCGGCACCTCGACCCTCGATCTAGGATTTAGATCGATTGTAGACATGGTTTAAAGAGCACTCGCGCCAGTGTGGATTCATTAGACCTCTCAACATGTTCTCCCTCACTTTACGACTTTTTACGATCATCCTGGCCCTTGTCTGGACAGTCTCTGCGGTACCCATCACGCCCGAGTTATCACCCACCGTCGCATATCCTGTCGCCAAAGTCGGTCTGGCATGGGCTAATGGCGACAACCCATCGCTGGCGAATTTCAAGACTCCCCAAGTCAGCATGTGAGTGCGTTCACTATGAACTTCTCCAGACGCTAACAGCTAAACAGGCTTTACACGTGGAGCCCGACGTTCCCTTCCAACGCTGCGGCCCTTGGGTTCCACCCGGTACCCATGCTGTGGGGTGAAGCACAAGTCACCACGTTCACGCAGTTGGTTGTGAAAGGATACTCCGACACAGTGCTCGGATTTAACGAGTACGCACCATACACTATGCCAATATCACCTTGTGCTCAAACTTGCTATATGCAGACCTAACGAACCCGGCCAGTCCAATCTAACGCCCGCCAGCGCAGCTGCCTTATGGCAGCAGTATATCCAGCCACTGAAGAACGAAGGCTACGCTCTCATATCACCAGCGACAAGCTCAGATCCCAACGGGCTCCCGTGGATGCAGGCATTCCTCGCGGAATGCGGTAGTACTTGCACGGTAATTCATTCAGCTTTCACGCTTCCTTGACACCGCGCTAACGACCGTCAAGTTCGACGGGATGGCCGCCCACTATTATGATGTGACTTCTGCAGGGCTCATCGCATACATCAATCTGTGGTATACCACATTCGGAAAACCGATATGGCTCACTGAATTTGCTTGCCAAGTATGACTTTCCTCGCGTACCCGGCACGCACCCAAGCTCACTGAATTTCTGCAGAATTTCAACGGCGGACTGCAATGCACACAAACCGAAGTGTATGAATTCATGTATGCGGTGACAGAGTACATGGATAACACATCCTGGGTTGCGCGGTACTGTGCATTTGGTAAGTTGCATTTTCAAACAATTTCCGGTGACAGGTCTGAACTTCTCTGCCATAGGTGTCATGACTGACATGCAAGGCGTAAATGTATACAATCAGCTTATGGCCGCTGATGGATGGCCGACTTCACTTGGCGAGAATTACATCAATGCCTGATTGTTGGACTGGGAAAGCTGCTGTTATTGTTTACTCTATTCTTAGAATACTTTGGTTTCTGGTGTGGCATAGAAGTGCAGGGAGATATATAAATTGATTGGCCGGTGTTGGCCGTTGCGATACATCGACTTGTAGCGATGAATAAAAAAGATAATTCCAAAAAAAGAAAAGACCCGAGTAATGGATGATTATTGTAGGTATAGTTCAGCTCGACAGGTGCGCCAATATTGTAAAGATAAAGCAGTCCGTAGGTAGAAGGTATCGCAGAGGCAGTGGGTGGTATGAATACAAATGCATGGTATGATTCAAAGAATGTTTGTCCTTCAAGGTGAAGGAGGGGGCGAAGGAGGCATGTCTTCCTCTTCCTCTTCCTCCTCCAAGATGGGCTCGTCAAATTCGTCGTCGTCTTGATCATGGTCGACTTCCTGGTCATTCTCATCGAAGATGACGTGAGACTACGAAAAGACAAGTTTAATGCGGGCAATATTGAAAATAACAGGGTCACGTACATGGGTAATGAGCGATTTGACCAGTTTTGTGCTGTAGCCCATGTTGCCAATGATCAATGCGAAATCATTTTGTGGCGCGCGAAGAAGATTTGGGGCGAACACAATGGCTAATGCGTCTGAAGTCATATGGTTTTGCTCTTCATAATCCGTTACTCTAAATCGGTTGTCAGGACACAACTTCCCGAATTGGTCGATGCACTTACTTGTCCAGATGTTCGGCAACACGTTTGAGCAAGTCAAAGTTGGGCCTTGGCAGACCACGGACAGCCGTGCGTATGCTCGACAAGCGCGTGTCAAAGTCTTCGATCTCTGATTGTACGAGTTAGATCTTACGTCAAACATGGCGAAGGGAGATTCTTACTCATGACTTCGATAATCTGATGGTATGAAGATGTAGGGAACAGAGGTTCTGAAAGAATTCGGAACCAAGTTTTGACGAGATCGCATACAGCGTGGATATCTGTCGATGGCTCGATGGGACTGTCTCCTGCAACTGGAGTCAGCAGGAGAAGGGCAGCTCGATAGCATCATGTGTTACCTCGATTGAAAGCATCCTTGAGAGCAGTAATTTCTGATACGGCACCGGCAATACGATCTATAAGAATAATTAGCAGGAGCAGATAGAATAGCATCAACACGTACATATGCCAACTTCGGTCAAACCTCTGGTTTCGATTTCATACAAACATCGCTCAATGACGAACGGGATGGCCCCTGGCAAGACCTCCCCGTTTGCTGCTTCGCGCTTCAGAAGGAAAGCAAGCTCAACTCCGAACACTGCGTAACATCATATTCGCTTGTTAGGCAGTTGGTAATTGTCTTCTCAAATAAAATGCAACTGACCAGCTTTGGGGTCACGCGACACTGTCAAAGATTGACTGTGTATGTGATCAGCTAGCTGTGGTTTGGCACTGCCAATGTAGGTCAGACGTCTCTGGGCAGCCGTCTTCGCTACACGCCCGATAGTGTCAAGCCATTTAGTCATGTCGCGCCGAGAGAGTGCCTGCAGGAGGTAATGACCGCCGTCCTCCGTATCAAGCTGAAATGTGAAAGAGCGTTCATTATTGATGAAGTGCGAGACTTTGGCGTCGACAATATTGAGAACCAGCATTGGCTTTCCCGACGGCATGAAATCGAGCTCGGCTGGGGTCTTTTTGACAAGACTGAGGTCAGTGTCAGAGGTAAAGGCACTAGAGATGGGCCGCATGAATTGGAAAAAGGCAGAAGACATGCTTTTCTTGTTGCGATGTTGTCGTTGAGGGGTTGTAGGCGGTTGCCGTGGACGAGCGATCCTGCCAACGTCGTCATCTCGTTTTTCCGTGCGGTGTTCTTGCTTCTTTTCCTTGCTGATGCGATCCCGCAAGAATTTGTCCCGCTTGATTTTCTCTTGCTGCATCTGAATAACCTTCTGGAACGGGCGTACTGTCTTTTTTGCTGAGTTACTGGCGCTCACTGGCGCCTGCATGCTTTCTCGATGGGCTTCGTCTCTAATCCCTCGTTGGTCGAACTTGACAAGGCTGACCTCCTTTTCGATGTTGTGCAAGCGCTCGAAATCCCGGCGATCAACTCCCCGGCGGCTACTGGGACTTGTGAACGGTATATTTGGGGCACTCGCAATGAGGTTGCATATGTGTCTAAGGCGGTTGGGTCAGTATATAGTTGGTATACAAATGGAACTTTCTGCACCTGCGTTTCTCAAAGTTGACCACCAATGGCCCTGTGTCAGAGGGAGCCAATAGGTCTGGGATGCTGATGATTTCAAGGAGACGTTCCAACAGCCAACTGATGTCAACTGTCAATGGCTCTGCGGAAGCTGAAAGCTGCATAACAGGTTTTCGAAGAAGTACCGCCAAGGACTCGCATTGCACTCCGCGAGCTGCAGCGACATTCTGCCATGCTCGATGATGAGCTCGGGTTTCAACGCTAACAAGTACTGAAGTCAAAATGGCTTCCACAGAAGAGCGCACAGACGGTCGTTCAACCAGCGATAATGTTGAAAGGGTGATGTCGGAATTCCGCAAACGGGCCACTTCAAGCGCTCTTAGGAGCTTTTCCATCCTTGCCTGGCGAACTCGGATGCCAATTTGGAATGCCACAAGTTTGGAGATGAGCCATTTCCGCAAGATTCCATATGCACGAATGCAGCTTCGTATGCCAGGCGGAAGCAGACGGTAAAGTGCCCCATGGGACAGTTCTGATATCATGGGTGATGGTTCGACCTCCATGATATGCGAATACATGGTCTGTATCTCGACATCTTCGGCGGTTGTGATGGGATCTCTAGGGAGAAGCCAGCCCATCCGGTCTCCCATTTGTACCTCAAGGAGATCGGCAGTTACAAATAGGTCCTATACCAACAGTTCAGATAAAACCAACACCATGAGCTCTATAAAGCCGTACCTCTTCGTTAACGTTACTAAAAGCAGCGGAAGTCATAGCATCGAGGTCTTCGACCAATTGCTCAGGGTCTATTCGGTCGATATCAGGCGCTTCCTTCCCCAGTTGACGCGATCTGGAACTGCCAGACGGCAATTTGAGAGACTGATGATCTCGGCCAGTAGGTCTCCTAGTTTGGGCGGTGAAGCAGGAGGCAAAGGATTGGAGACTTTGTTCACAGCCCGTTAGCGCTTGTTGAACACTAAGATCGTCCATAGCAGGGGACGCGGGTACTCCATGAAATACAGAGTCGTCAAGGAACGAACGAACAGTCTTGAACAACTGAGGGTCATCCAAAATATCCTGAGCTCCACCGCCTTGAAGTAGCCACTCCTTCATAACATCGAGCACCTGCATGCGGCCACGAATCAGTTCCAAGCACTGCCCAGCTACAATAGACTTTCGAGATGACTGGGAGCCAATATATCGCTTGCGCAGTAACTGAAAGCCATTAGTTACACTGCAACGGAAAAATGTTTGCAAGATGCACTTACCTCAAAAAATACCAGTGGTGTGACGAAGCTGCGGAAGACACTCCACCACACACGCGCAAAACCCTCATGTTGCACGTATAGATCCCTTGTTCTGCCATCTTTCAAGGGCATCTCGCCGTTATCATCAGCGATAGAAACGGAGACCCCATTTAACCCGTGGACTAGAATCTGAACGAGGCGCTCAACGGTGCCACCATGCACAAGTGCGCGGAGTGGTGGCTCCGAAGAAGATTCGGCGATAAGCAATGATTGACGCCTTGAGATGGCAGGCAAAGAGCTGCGACGAGCAATACTAGGCTTCCGCTCCGGCGGTCCAGTCTTCATCCGTATAGAGGGTTTTTTACTCATGCGAGGACGGTCCGGACTGCCAACATCGTCGATAGCAACTGTTGCAACAGACGATGCAAAGGAAACTGGGCGAGACGCGACTGGTGTTGCGTCAACGCCGCCTCTCTGGATGGTGAGTAAGAGCTCGCCATCATAAATAGCCAGAACGTTGCCGAGAAGATCAACACCATCAAATCCGGGGGGTAAATCCTTTTGTCCGGCGGAGCGACGTTTATTGGGCCGTGGCTCCAATGTTCGCAGAAATTGGATATCAGCGGCATTGAGCAAAGGTGGCCCACTTTCCGCGCGTCCTCGCCATATCTCACCGCGATCGATGAGAGTGATAGTTGGTAAAGTTTGCGGAAAGGAAAGTGGCAGGAGAGGATGCGTTGCAAGTTGTGAAGAGGAGGCTTGCGACCAGTAGAATGGTTCAAAGAGGCCCTTTCGACGAGGTTCCGCAGCAAGGGACAGTGACATGAACTGCTCGACGCTGTAAAGCCATTAACATCCAATAAGGTACGAAAGGAACTTTTAGACTCACTGCAAAAACTTGGTCCCCAAAGTGCCAACTCTTGTATTGCCGGCGCAAAGTTCGCCCCAAAACGCCACCATTTTTGCATCGTCCTCGTTCATGGTGGTGTTGCTGGAATTATATCGCCGAGGACACAGGGAGAATGCCGTCCTTGTGCCTTCAAACATCTCTCTGACTTGACCAAAAGCCTCAATCAGCCAACCGTCGTCGCCGCCTCCACGAGACCTCTCCAACGCCTCATTCACTCTGTCCTTAACATCACCTCCCCAGGGCGTCAAGCTTGGTTCCAGTACATTCGCGCACTCGCGATCCACACCAGGGTGCACCCAGGAGTCCACAATACTCAAAGCATCTGCGCTTACTCGCTTCCAAGCTTTGTCCAGACGAGCAACGGGAGGTGAACATAATGCAGCAGCGATGGCGCGCCAGGAGCATTCGTCACCGCCAAGACGACAAATCTCACCAACTCGCGCCCAAGCAGAGATCACCTCCGACCGCGAATGGGTCCTCGATGTCGTCTGGACAGACCTATCTACTGAAAGACGGTGGGGCGATAAAATCTGTGATTGCGATGGAGAAGCGGCCAAACTGCCCGTGGATGTATCGACACCTAGGATCTGCATGAGTAGGATCTTGGTGAGCCAATGTGGAGATTTGTCACTGCCAAACAATACTGCTGGAGTCGGATTCGTAGGAGCCTCGTTCGTATCGGCCACAAATACCGTTGATATCCGTTGGTCGCTTTTGGAACTTGTAGTGTCCGCATTGATAATGTACTCGGCGGTAAGGTTTTCCGGCACTTCCTGCAATGCGGCCCGGTGGAACAAACCCAATGTTCGAGCTACAAGGTATGGGTCCAATACAAGCAACACTTCTCTCGATAAACCTTCCCGGTCCAAAGCGGCCCAAAGATTACCATTGTCTCCCGACCCTGGTAGCCGATGAATTGGCGATCCTGATATGGGTGATGTCGAGCTGGGTGGAGGTGCGGCCAAAGCCTCCATCAACGATGTCATCTTGCCATCCAGGTCCGGTCGCGGTGAGAATGCGTCTATATTGGGGGAAAACGCATGCGTGTCTTTCGGTGCAGGCGATAAATCCGAACCCAGCTGCGGCGATTTGGAGAAGATTGCCTGCACGGAAGAAGATGTTGCCATTCCCGTCGCTGGATTACTAGGTAACTGTGCAGGGAAGTTCGGGATGGTCTCTGCGCGCCATTCTTCCCACTCCGAAACCTCCGCGGGTGCGCCATGATAGCGAATATACTCTCCAGCCAGCCACGTAACCCTAGCTGGTGCATCCTCCACGGTTCCTCCAGTCACGATGTATGCAGAACAACGGGTGAATTCGCTCTCGAATTTCGCGCGGCCAACTAGAGGGGGCAGACATAGAAGGATGGACGACGCAAAGTCTCTCCATTGGGACTGCTCGGTCTCACCAGAGCCCTCTTTCAAGATGGTGGTGGCGAAAACTGTCTCGTGTACTAAAGCTTCGAATGACCCTTTTTCCACTCCCGCGTCGGTGAAGTGTAACTCAGGATGCGTGCCCCTGCCCCAGTAGGCGCGCTTCTTTCGTGGAGCACCTTCGGGTCTCTTCCTAGCTTCTGGCAACAGTCCATCCGCTGGCTTCTCTTGTTCCTCCTCGTGCTCATCGGCTGCGGATACCAATTCGGTAGGGAACAGGTCCCTCACAGCCGTGGCTCGGTCGTTTGGCGGTTTGTAGAAGAACAATTTACTTCCCTTCAACTCCATCTTGAAAGGTTTCCAGCCCTTTGCGAGTGCCAAATTTGCAGCCTGATACGGGCGAGGTACAACAGGAAGTTCTGCAAGGCGGTTCACGAAGCCGGCATTGTAAACTATCTGTGACGAGCGCTTTGCGTGGCCCCCTGATTCCGGTTGTGCGATCTCCAAATCGAGCTCGTCCTCTGGTGGGGGCTCGACTATGAGGGAAGGGGGAGGCATAGCCTGAGGGGCTTTCATGTTTGCTATATCACGCGCTATATTTTGTTCCGGGGGTGCAGAACCTTTACGGCCAGGGCTCTTGGATACAGATAGTTTGGATGGCCTCCGCGGAGTGAAAGAATGCGAGCGAACGTGATGGGGTTCATCGGGTATCTGCAGTTGCTTTTCCACGTTCAAAGGCGTTGAGACAGACATGGAAATGCCTCCGCCTGGTGGCGAAGTTGAGAGAGATGAAGAAGTGACAATGGTTGGGAATGGCTGCGGGATATTGGTGTTGCTTGTCTGTGAAGGGTCGATGGTAGCGCCGCTATTGCTCCTGTTGCGATATTGCGTGATTTTGTTGTGGAAAGACCCGTCAATTGGAGATGACACGGGAGAACTGAATTTGCCCAGGTCGTCCGCTGAGCGAGACCAACCTCTGCGGGCAAGGTTGCGCAAGTCTCCGTTGCCGGAGTTCGGGGAAGTCGGGGAAGTCGGAGAGCTGGGGAATGGATTGGGAATGTCCAGAGAGCCGGGCGGTCGCATTGATAGGTCTAGGACAGATCTTGGACAGTTTAGCATTGTTCGAATATGCAGAATGGTATACAGCACACCTGCTACCACTAGAGACTCGTGAATCTGCCTGATAGGAGCCTAATATCGGTCTGGGATCGGTGGGACGCGAAATCTTCGGTTTCCTTACAGAACTTATACTCGAGCGGAGCGGTTCCAAACTTGCCCCCGACCCGCCGCCGCTCGACGGCTTGCGATTGAACCATTTTCCTGGCTTGGAAAAGAAGTTCGCCAATCCACCTGACGGCGACACCGATCTGGGATGGGATGGCGAAGGTGGGCAAGAAAGGGAAGACCCTGTTGGGTCTTGAGGGCTGAGATGCTCCGGGGTCTTTCGCGGGGCCATAAATTAGAAGCTGGGACGTGGTGTATGGTTGCTAAACGAGCGATTATGTCTATGCAGACTGCATGAGGCAGCCAGTCATCAGTTTTAGTGAACTTCCGTGCAATGGTGTTTGTGACGCACCTATTTTAAAGGTCAAAGTCGCGAAACCCGTGGTATGCAAAGCCAGTCAGACTTGAGCACGCTCTTTCCAGTAGAAACGCGGTTATCGGTGAGTGAGCAGAGTGCTACTGGGGATCATGCGACTTACTGCTGGATTGTTTCGCGATAGAGGGGAAATATGTTACAGATTGTCGTCGACAGCTGATTCGGTCAAGAGTGCGGGTTGGCGGGGAGTACACAACAGCAAACAACACGGCTTAGGCTGCTATCTTTGCAGATAAAAGTCGCGGTCATAGCAGCTGCTCATTTACAGTCGCGGGCAGTGTCAACAAGCAAGTCAAGCCGGGCGATATCTTTCAGAACGTATACTTATACTCCCATAAATTACCAGCAACCCTCGTCGAACTCCTACGTGCTGCTATAAAGTGCTATAACACTTATGCTACTGGTAAGACAATGATACTGCTCGGCACCGACATCAATTGAATCTTGTTCAGGGTCAGTGACAGTAATAGGCTGATCAGATCTGATGCTGGTTGCATCTTAAGTTGTTCTCAATGTCAGAGATGTCAGGGATGATAGTTGGGATCCTGATGTGACTCAAATTGTGTACAGACAGCGCTTACATTGACACGAGATCACCCTGTGAATCGAAGCATAACACCAAGATGATAGCAGATGCATATAGTGGTTGGGGTCCAAAACGTACATGCATTTGTCCTTTTCAAGCCATCCCTCACACCAGAAAGATGTGATGACCGCTCCGTGTCTCGTTCAGAAGGACCACGCCCGCATGTTCAGCGAGGTGGACGTACTCCATAAAGGTCTGGCAACCAGCTTCTTGGATTACCAAGGGGCTGGCCTGCAGAAGGTCATGGCTAACAGCAGTGCAGAACGGCGAAAAGTTGCCCAAAGATTTGAACTTTCTCAGCACGGCAATCAAGGTAGTAAACCCTGCTGGAACCAGTCCTAGCCGCACCCCTTCTGACCTCGCAGTCGGCTGGATAACAGGAAGTGCACTTGTTGTTTCCGATCCTGACTGCTGCACAAGAGCGTCCATCTGTGGCCAATAATAAGAGTCTTTCTCGGAATCCTGCAAATGCTGGCAGGTAGGACCAAGAGATATCCACTCTGTCCTCGTCCCGTCGGCGTGATGATTTTCACCTAGATCGATAATCCCTGCATCGTAGGCCTGCGCAATATAGCCATCGAATTCTTCAAGATTGTCCAATACGTGACGCGCCGGGTCTTTGGCCAGCTTCGCGTATACAAGGGAGCGTGTTGGGTGTGTGACGGGATGTCGTTGAATTTCTTCGACGAGGGTTTGGAAAGAGCCAAATGCAGGCTCCCAAGGCCCTGAAGAAGCTTCTTCGCCTGCCCGCGTAGTGCTTGGGAGGGCATCGGTGGCTGGGAGATGGTTTTGGCAGTTAGGAGCGAGAGATATAGTATCGGTCGTCTTCCCTTTGGGGTTTGTGCCGTGTCCGAGAGTAACCAATCCTTTGGCAACCGCGAGGTTTATGAACTCTTTGAAATTTTGTACCCCAGCTTTGGTGTAGATGGATGAATTAGACGCCTTCAGCCCAGAACCAATAATCGAGCGTTCTGCTTCAGGGCCGTGCTGTTCAACCAGCCTAATCAAATTTGCGAACAATGCCTTATCAATTATCGATGTGCTGGGTGGTGGAATAGAATTGACGATGTCGACGGTGGTAGATGCCTCCTGCTCATGCTTAGCTGAGCTATTCGCCTGTGCGTCCGCGCTAGACGCACCCCTCGTGTTCGTGCCGATCGGCTCATGGACTGCGTTATCCGCGTTTTTTGCCGCATGGTCAAGGACAGCGGCGTGGGAGTCACCATCGCATTGCTCATTCAAAGCATTGGCTTCATTTTCAAGCGAGACAGAAACATCGACCTCAGGAGTTGAAGTAGATTCTATCAAAGTCCGCAATGCTGGAGCTAGAGCGATCCACTGCTCGGATTTTCCATACACAATAGTCTCGCTCAGGACCACAACACCTTCCGACGCGGCTAGCGCAAATAAGTCCCTCGGTTTTTCGATGCCCCTGCGCGATAGTGTAGGGTTGTCTTTTTGGATGTAGTCTTGTAGGATGCTGGCGACTTTGGTGCGAGTCAGACGATTATGTGGTTGCAGGATATGCACTAGCGCACGGAAGATTGGGGACAGATCCGCATCATTTATGGGGGAAGTGTATGGTAGATTGCCTGCCATGGGGCGTGGCAGGTGGGGAGGGTATGTCGTTGTAGTCTCGTGAGGAGAGCGGCGCAAAGATGAATCTATGGGAGCGGCCACGACAAGCGGGGTGGATGTAACATCTGAAAGCGTTTCAGACTCTGATTCCTCGGAACCTAACAGTCCAAACGAGGGCCGCTGTGTAGTGACCTGCGAAGGACCGGGTATGTCGAGGGATGGAATCGAAGGTATCGGCCTATGAACGTCATCAGCGATGGTAGACGATACCACCCCCTGGGATACGAGTGGCGCCATCGGAAACATTCGCTCTGAAGGCGACGTCGCTTTTGCCTGTGCAATAACAGCTGCGCGCTTCGCGGATCGAGGAATAGTTTCATTGCCGAACAAAAGAGGGACATTGCAGTGGGCGTTTTGTGTCCTGCCTGTCGAGTTTCGCCATGCAGGGGCGAGAGCAATCCACTTCATGCCCTTTGTTTTACTAAAGACCACAAGACCTTCAGAGGCGGCCAGCGCAAATAGACGATCTGGTTCGCTGATGCCCAGGCGCGAAAATGTAGACCAATCCCGTTTGATGTAGCTGAGCAGCATACCGGCAACATGGCTACGTTCCAAACGGGCATGCGGCTGCAGAATGTCCACAAGTCCACGGAAAACGATGGAAGCATCCTCCGGAGCCGTGGGGGTTATGCTGCCAACTCTAATACCCGCTGCGGCCCCGGCCATCTTGAAAAGCGAAGCGGGCGTAACAATAGGATCGATGGAGGGGATATACACCCTACTCGTATTGGGTAAGACTACCTCAGTAGTAGCACCCTTGGTCCTGAAAAGCGAAGCGGGCGTAACAATAGGATTGATGGTGGGGATATGCACCCTACTCGTGTTGGGTGAGACTACCTCGGTAATAGCACCCTTGGGTGCGCCTGTGGACGGACCGAGGCATACCCAGGCGGTCATCGTACCGTCGGCGTTAACTCTCTCGCCAAGGTCAATGATGCCCTGTGCTGTGTAGCCATCCAAGCCACTAAGACCTAGACTCTCCCGCGTGTGAAGAAACGTGCTACATCGCAGCAACTTTTTGATCACATCCGCACGCTTGCGACTGGAATTTGGCAAGGGTGAGAGCTCTTCAATGAGCTTCCGGTAGCGCACAAGTTCAGCAGCGAGAGCCTCAGGGGTGGGTGGGGATGTAGGTTGGGAGGCTTCCGTCGTGGTTTTAGATTGCATTTCTGGGATAAAATCTAAAGGGATTGTGTTTGACGCTGGAGATGGTTGCTGGGAGAGTTGAGCGTGGTGTATCGAAAGGGGGGAATGAGGCGGATGTTCTTCGAGGGAGACCTCCTCGATTAGAGTTGGATGCGCCTTGGCTTCGATAGCTTCGTCCTGTGGCGTAGATGGCCTAAGGACTGTGGCCTCTGCCCTGGCTTCGCGGGGCCGTTCATCCTCAATGCTGGGAGCGTGGCTCCAAACACCATCATTTGAATCTTCATCGTCACCTGCATCAACCTGAGGAACCTTTCCACCCTCTGGTGCATCCAAAAGTGCCCCATCGCGCCGCTGCCCAACCAGCACATCCCAGTCCTTAAACTCTGAAGCCCGTTGCTTGAGCGAGCCACGACTGCCTTCCACAGAGCCGACGACAACAACTCGGTACTTTCGCAGCCGCAGAATGGAAACAGCATTTGCGAGCATCTGTGCATCGGAGATCACGATCAATGTCGCTGGGTGAGGGGTGCGCATCGCAAACGCGAACATGTCAACTGAATATGACGACCATTGATTAGTTTAGCCCACAACAAATGATTTATGATATTTACCTGCTATCATGGTTCCTTTGCAGGTCTCTTGCGAACAATCCATGACTAAAATCGAGGGACATGCAGCCAACATCGGTGGTGTCTGGGCATCTTCAGCATAGGCGTGAATTGAATCCATAGTGCCGTATTGGCAAGCCAATGTTTCAACATTCTGCACTGGACCTTCGAAAGACGGCGGAAACATGTCTGCACTCGCTCGTGAGAAGCTTGAAGCTGCGAGTTGTAGAAGTCGACGCACCAACGTCCCAGAAAACCGCAACACTTGACATGCTTGCTGTTGAATCCGGGTTTCAGGCCTTCAAAGAGGGGTACAAGATATTTGAATGGAGCGACTGGGTTTCGGAGTGCCGGTCGTGCCCTCCCCAGACCTGACACCGCAGATCATAAGGCGATGAAAAACGTGCCGATTGTTCGACAGGAAGCGCCGAGGGCACCCACAAAGGATACCAGCGTTCCCGTAGGATAGCCACGATTCCTGTGAAGTCAAGAAAGGCTTGCCTGACTCCAGAGTGTTTGTGAATACCGATTCAGAGTTGCAATTACCGTGGAGATGCAAGACAGGAGGTCAACGACTTGATACGTCGAAAGGCGCCAGCGTCCACGACAGGAAAAACGCCGAGTACCCCAACGAGTACCGGCTAACAGCGTCACTCAACATATATCCATGACACTCAGCAAATGGACAAGACCACCGAGGCAGACATCCTGCAATAAATGACCGCGACATACCAAATTTCCATTACAGCTAGCGCAAGCCGCAAGCCGGTGTATGAAAACACCGGGAGCAACGCTTGAAGTCAACCAGTGCTCCCTTTGCCGACGCCTCAGGTTCATTAACGTCTGAGGTGATAGGAGAATGCGACCGTTTGGCGTGGAAGCCGTCATCTACAGTGGTAGAGAAGGAGCCGTGAACATGGGTCAAGCAGGTCTGTGGCGATATGTGTGTAAGTGCACCGAAACTCTACGAGATTGAAATGCTTACCGGCGCTTTGTTGTAGCCAGCCCTCAGAACTGGAAATCTCAGCGTTCATGACGTGACTGTTTAGACTGGGCCATCATAACATGGCCTCTCTCACATTCAGATGAGCTCCCTGCTCCTGGCACTCCCTTGCGGCCGGCCATATCTAATGGGATTCTCAGGCGAATGATCTCCAGCGAGAAATGTGAAAGGCTGAGCTCCGAAATTCTCTATACCGCTTCAACAGAATCATTGACTGAAGGCCAACACCGTGCTTCGTGGAGCACGCTGCTGGATATCAGCCACCCGTCAATCTCAAAGAACAGACGGACTGAACGCATGGATTTGTATATCCACGCCAGTCGCCTGTCCAGCTTTCTCGCTCTGTCCTCTCCAAAATCCCACCCCCAGCTAGAAATGGTGGATACCATGTGCCAACATTGCATCTCACAGCGTCAGGCAGGTCAAAATACAATGCCTGACAACGCACCTTTGTCTCTAGAGGTGACACTTAAGCCGACACTCCTAGCTGCTGCTAAAATTTATCGTCAGGCTAGGATTCCTCGCAAAAAAGGGGATTATTGATGATGTTGGATCGCCGCAGAAATAATGGTCGCTCCAGTGGGATGCGTGCTAGCGAGACCGCGCTTTGAGCTTTGTTACCCTGCGAGGGGTGTGTGGTTTGAATGGTGCGGTGGCCTCGCTCGAAGGCCATGCTCGCTGAAAGGTACCAAGTTGGGCTTGCTGATGTTGAATGCCCGCAGACATAATTTCGATTTAATGTTGGCTACCCAAGGAGGTGGAAGTTTTGAGCGGCATTGTGGTGTGGTGGCTTTCCCTGAGGCCATGCTCTCGGGTCTCAGGTATCGGCAAAATCCCACACCCGCTTTGTGCCTTGCACATTTCCAGTCCGTCCTGTGACTCGAGTGACGACTCAGTGGATAATTTGCCACGCTCTCATAGCGCGGTGGGGGCTACCACACTGTACCGCATTATGCTATCCCCGCTGGATCTCTTTTCCCTTTCCAGTCAACCATGCCACCGGGATATTGTCCGTCTAGGGTCATCTGTCGGATGGATCTACTGGCTGTGTTTCCACCCAAGCAATCAGGAATCTCATGGCAACATAACCTGTCAGAGACGCACTGTGCATGTCTGTGGCTCCGTTTATTTCTTCATCGCCCGGATCTCTGAATTTCGATATTCGCTAGCAATGGATCATTCGTCTGTACAAGAGAGTTGCTCTGGCTGAAACACTCAAACCACGACGCAGACAATGCGCCGCTCCAAATTTGTATAAAGCAACTCCAGAGAAACCTGTTTAAAAAAAAGCAATCCCCCACTGTCACACATTCAATTTCCTCCCCAATACCATCATGTCCACTCCAACACCAACTGCAGTGTCATTGCGAATCACTTCGCCGTCCTCGACCACATTTCAAGAACGGACCATTGACCTCACGGGCACAAATATAACCCTGAACCTTGGTGCTTCAGGTTACCCAGAGTCGTCTGACAGCACCGTGACTGCGGCGTCATCGACCAATGCCCTCTTCGACGAGGCCAGCCCACATGCGGAACATTCCACCATGTGGGCCATGGGCGGAAAGGTAAATTATGTACCAATCATTGATGGCTAAAGCTTACTTGTACTCTATTGCCCGCAGCTTTATCTCATTAAAGCATTTGGCCTCATTCTGAACGGCGAGGATCCTGAAGGCGTGGAGACCTTGCAGTTGGGGGACACCATCGTGCGTTGAGAAGTCCGAAAACAATTGGACAGTCAATGTTTAATCTAATCTCTTGTTTTTTTTGTAGCAGTTGGGCGGCAAGGTGGAGGGGGTTTCTGTGACAATTGTGGTAGCAGCAATGTCATACTAGTATACTTTGATATACTTTGATTAAAGTGATGCGATGACATTATGTAGCATGCATATGGACTTCTCCGGCCTTCCAAATACGATATGTTCTTCTCTCTTTTCGCGCATCTCAGCCACATGAGTCAAAGATCTCATAACTTCTAATGACCCGTGTAATATATTTGATAATAACCAGGCTCTCAGATCTCCAACAGATCTCGCAACTTCATCTTCCAGAACGGCTATCGACGTAGGCTGCTGCAGTAGCGCTCAGGACATTATAGTGGCGCCAGCTTGGTCTGAATCTTTATGTATTAGTATAAGTATGGTAGTCTGCTCAGGGCGTCATTTCACATTTGCTGGCAAATGTCAGACGTAGCACGAAGGTATGATATGGGCGCTATCCCCACTATGGACCCTGGAACTTGTCTTATTCACCGGGGAAACGGGTGATTTATGGTAATCACCCGTTTTACATGTGAGTTACGGGTGACTAGCAAAACGGGTGAAATTCACTTGGTCAAATTTGAGTCAAATCATGGCACGGAAAACGAGTTAAAATAACTAGGTGAATTCTATGAGCCCTAGAACGAGTAACAGCCCCCGAAAAAAAAATCCGTTGAGGCGAAATTTCTTCCAAGTGTCGTGTTTGCTGTTGTTTATTGTCGGCCACCTTTGCTCCACAACCACCACAACTTCGCCGCTCATCCCCTCCGCACCCTCCCAGCTTGCTCTCTTTGTCTGATCTGAACGTCGGGAAGCATTTCAAAGTATGTGTGTGTGCATATTTACTTTGTTATTCACCGCTTTTCTTGCCATCTAGGGCCTACTTGTCGCGGGGCTGATCGGATTGGGGCCGATCGGATGGCCATCTCTGCGGCTAATCTCTCTGGTCTTTTGGGCTATCTGTCTCTACGGCTTTCTCTGAGGCTCTCTCTGAGGCTCTCTCTGTCTCTGGCTGGGGCTCTGGTATGCTGGTTGTCAACGAGGATCAAGCAAGATGCGTGGGGGTTGGGGATATGCGGGGAGCGGAAGCAAGGTACATTAGGATGGGAGATATGCAAGGGGCGGCTCTGGTATGTTCAATTACATGATATCCTACCAAACTTTCCTGATCTTGAATTCTATCAGTTTCCTTCTCGTTGACTTGCCTGCAACTGGTACGCAAACTAGTGCCGCAGTGGTCATCTGGCGGCATCGCCACCAACGGGCTCAAGAAAAGGGAAGGGAAGGAGCGTGTGCAGGTGAAGAATAGGAGTGATTCGGGCTCGGGCAGCTTTGATTGTGGCTACGAGAGTAATGGTGGGCGCGGCGGGACTTCCTCGTGGCTTATTAGATGCATGTATTCCGAGAACAAAATATGATTCAACTGATTACAATGTATCTCTACCCCGGCAAGCCGATGAGTATCAGCAATTTACCATGTTGCGGAAACACATGTTTACTGGGTGACATTCACCCGTTTGTGCTCATATACAGAACCAGTGAAATTGGACATATACCGAGTTTCATTCAACAGGTATATGGAACCAGGTAAGCGGGTGATTTCCGGTCTGTCACCCGGTAAACAAGTTATGGACATCGAGTAACCTGTGACTATTCACCCGTTTTGCTGGGTGAATAAAGCACGTTCTAGGGTCCATAGTGCCCGAGCCCGCGAAAATTCAACCATTATCAACTTTGCGAACTGGAGACTCAGTGGCACGAATGTACCTCGCTGCCTACTGCCGTTAGTCTAAGTACTGCTGCGCTGTCTGCATCTTTTGTTTCATTAATCCCATACAGAACTTTGCTTTGTGGAAACAGCGGATTCATTGTTATTATCTACCACAATTTATGTCGATTATGTCCCGACCTGCGAAGGACTAGGTATACCAAGTACAATACTGCATTAACAGAAACATGAACATATCAGTTCCCAACGTAGGCCGGATGAGGGTCATCCATTGCATCCACCCATATATCATCGCCCTCTACGAAAGCCCCGAGCTCATACGGCGCCATCGCGTCCGAAATGATCATGGGGAACAGCTCGTCCAGCAACGACTCGACGGCCACATTGAAGTAGCCCCGGAAGTTGTCGCCAGCTTCCTCTTCATCCTCCTCGCCTGGGTGATTCGGGATGTGTTCTCCGCATTCGGCGGCCACGGCGAGCACGAACGGGATCTGCGGGCGCCATCTAAGGTTGGCAGAAGCCGGCATGGGTGAGGAGAGCACCGACTCCAAGGCCTTTTGCGTGACGCTGAGGCAGAGAGAATGAGGGAAGAAGCAGCCCGCGTCCTCCATCCCCCTAAACCGGTTTCCAATCTCCTGTGGCGTAGCGCCATCCAACGCGGGATCCTCAATCCACCGCACACGAAACTTCGCCCTGAGCTCCGCCATCCCTTTCACAGTCGCGTAGAAATCAAACGTCTCGTCCAGAACCTCCCCGAAGCGCGTCAGGAACGCCGCCCACGCGTCCTCGTCCCCATACGTGGCCCTGAACCCCATGAAGCCCCACTCCGGCCACTCGTCGTCCTCCCCGTGCACACGACCGTGCCTGCTCATGGCGCCCATAAAATTAGGCGGCCCCACCTCCGGCTCCGGAATCCCCTCCCGCAGCTTCGTCCTCCGCCACATCTCCTCGAAAAACTCTTCGAACGCCTGCTCGCCCAGTTCGGCGCGCAGGCCTTCGCGTATTGCGTCGATCTGGTCCTCGGTGAGGGTGGCGAAGTCGGCGTGGTCGGCGTTAAGAAAGCGTTCGCGGTCCCAGGCCGGTGGGTAGTAGCCCACGCTGGAAGATGGTATCGGTGGAGCAGCGGACGAGAGGTTCTTCTGGGATTGCAGGCGGCCCATGTTGTCGAGGATGGTTTTGCCGAGTATGAGGAGGACTACGAGGCAGATGCTGTTCCGGATGATATTATTGTTCGCCATTGAGTTGCGTGTATTTTCGAGGAAAGTATACTGGTAGGCTGGCTGTGGGGCGTCTAGGAGAGGTTGAATTCAGCGGGAACGCATGAGCAGTTGATGCTGGAGGTGGTAGTGGACGGGAAGAAATGCCCGAAATTTGCACGGTCAGCGGTAGGCGTCGTCAGGAGGACGTGCCTGACGAGCCTTGGCGGACGAGTCGCAGTCTCAGACTCCAGATCTTGGATGCGACTATACTTCTGAGCGAGCCTCAGCCCACGCAGCTGCCACGACCAACTGCAGATGAACCCAGGTCCCAGGCCTTTCTCCCCCACCTAATAGGGCGCTAATTACCAACGACCTCCCGGACATGGCATGATTGAAAGAGCAAATGAGAGGCAAGTATCAACCCCAGGGTGTCCAATATACATAGCTGCAGAAGTGGTGCAAGTGGTGGTCGAAGAGGGGACATATTTTGAGAAACGCGACTTCATTCACCTAAGCTTCCCACACTTAATATCTTATTAGACACGGCACGGCGTCACCGTGCCGTGTCTAGTTAGAATGAAAGTACAGGTGAGTCCCGCTTTCGTTAAACATTGCTAGTGTTTACCTTGTATAATCACCAGACCGGCCCATACCCGCAGTCCCAGGGCGTCAAGGCAGTGGATGACAGGTGTCGGAGCCACCCGCGGTTGCCAGGGCCGTCGGCGCTGTCGGATTTGCGTGCTCGTCGTTGCCGGCGACGTGCACGGCCGGCCACTCGTATCTTCGTGAGTTCTTGCTCAATTGCAGTAATTTAAAGTTGTATATTAATCTATAGGCATGCACAGTACATTATATAATCCAAAATATCTAAGAATGAATGTGTTAAGGGTCCGCAATAGTAGCCCTGTCCATAATGACTGCTAATACATCTGCTTCATCCTCCTGCTCTTGCGCCTCCTCATCGTCATCCTCCTGCTCTCCCTGTAGCTCAATCTCCTCGGAAGAAGGTGCATATCCTTCTGCTGCGGCAAATGTTGAAGCAGCGGATGGAATGTCCACAGCGGATGCCCGCCAAGATCCTGAAGCACCTGGCCCCTTGTATAAACTTTCTCCTGGCTCCAAAGTTCCCGAAAAGCCTTCAAGCTCCGCAATGAGGGAAAGACGGTGATGATGCTCGGCACTGAATCTGCCTCGGATATTTCGATGGAGGCCGATATGGTGAGCAAGTATGCTGTTGCCTTCGGCGCGGACCCGTTCCTCGTGGTATCGCAGATACCTCTCCTCGTCGCGCAGTTGAGTGACTACTCGCCGAATCTCCACGTTGCAGCGCAAAATCTCTTCGGGCGCGCGAAGGAGCTTGAAATACTGGTCAATGGCGATGCGGCCGGTCGGCGTAGACCACAGGTGCTCTCGGATGTCCTGGCGTGTCTCGCGGAGTAGGTCGAAGTCTGCGAGGAAGCTGTATTCAAGCACGGTGCTTAAATTTAGCTCCTCGCGGGGCGGGTTCAGCTCTCGTGCAGCAGCATTGTAGCGCTCTAGGGCGGTCTTGATGGCGGCCGAGCGGGTTTGAAGTGCCTTCCCTATATGTTTTCGCATATTGTAGCCTGTAAATGGTTCTTGGTCAGTATGATTCGTCCACAATATATGTTGAATTGAGCTTACCCATGCCCGCGCGGTTCATACTGGCCAATTCAGAAAGGCGTGCCACAACCAGTGCTTCGAGTGTGTCGAGGGCACACTGGTAGTCGCGCATTGCAAGCATTCGCACTGTTTCTGCGAACTCCAGGGAGTCTGCAGTCCATCGAACATCTATTCCCAGTCGAACCTCCAGATTCTGGATGTGGGCGATAGCTTTCTCGTAATTTTCAATGGCATGGCGGCGGCGAGTCTCGATGCTGCTGGTGCCATCGCGCATAGTAGGATCCGTGATGTGAAACCCGACACTCATGATGGCGGTGTGAAGTGCTCTGGGAGGTGCGTTTGTTAGCAAATAAAACATAAGAGTAGAGTAGAAAACGCACTCGCAGTTCCAGAGATGTTTCAGGCGCTGACAGTATTCCATTTGGAGTGTCTCTTGTGGTGGCTCCTTGGAAAGCTCCTCCAGGTATTTCGTCTCCTCAAGCAGCCACCCCTTGAACGGTGTGGTCCCTTCGATGCCAAGGGTCTTCATAGAGAGCTCGAGGGCGGCAGGGGTCTTCTTCAATATTTCAAGTGCTTTTTTATACATATCGTGGATGTATTTCGCTGTTCGAGGTACCAGCAATGAATATTGATGAGAATTTGTAGGGCTGCGGGGAACTAAATGACTTACTCATGCTCCGATAGTTGTCGAAGTTGTCCGTATCACGAAAGAATGCGCCAATGGCTTGCTGCCGATGATATGTGCCCATGGTACGTGTTGAGCCCGCCAGCTCGTTCGATTTCGAGAAGGCCTGTTCACAGACTCCAAGTGCATCGAGGCCGAGGCCGTCGACATAGCTGGTGAGATTTTTGAGCTGGCAGAGCCTGTTGTGGGCGTGGCCATGGAATGCATCGACGAGAGGGGTGTGTCCGAGCTCTCGAGCACGAGGTCCGAGATCGCTGTTGTTCAGGGTGACACAGTGCGAGCATGCAATGTCATACCCGTTACCCTGGTTGGCACCATGTGCATCCATCAGTACCTCCTCCGTGGCCAACGCGTATTTTGATCTGAAGACGATGATGATGGGGAGGTTTGTATAAATATAATATGCACTCACTGTTCCCCTGTACGGTACATGTCGGCTATGGTGAGGTTGAAGCCGTGGCGGCAAAATGAGCAGAAAACCCCTGTCTCTCCGAAAACCCCAAATGCTCGTGCTGTTGCCTCCGGTTTCATATTCTTCCAGCGTTCACGACATGGTCCTACGGCATCCTCTTCGGGCTGAGGGTAGTTAGTAATTAAAAATTATATTATCTAGTGGGTACTCACATCGCGCTTTTTGGAGCCTGGTATGTAGGCCCACTTGTCAACTTGTGCACGGCTGATATACATACTGCTGGGCAAGGTCCTGTTGTCAAGGCTCTCAACTGAGGTCCCCAGGGCGGGCCCACCTTCCTCTGTAGCAGCGCGCCGCTCGAACCGCTTCAGGGAGTCGTTCCCGTCCATGGCCGACAGCATGGAAAACTTCAATGCTGGCTCACCCTCCAGTTTGTACATGCACGGTGGGCAGACATTACGGATGTTCCAGCTGGGATCATCACGACCCAAGGCCTTGTTGACACGGGCTTCAACATGCCGTCGGATATCTAGGTAGAGGTCGTAAGCAATTGAGAACTGCTTAGACCTATACTTCTTGTGTGGCTCCTGATGTACAATAAGATAAAAAATAAACTAGCAGAAAGGATGAACTCACCCCTTGCAAATCCATCATTGTCCGCACAAATGCTTGGACTGAGAGACGTGGGCAGCGGAAGTGCGCCGTGCGGTAAAGTTCCATAGTCTTGACGCAAAATCCGAGTGTTGGTGTTGACGCTGCTGTAGGAATTATCCCTTGGGCGACCATTGCAGGGCATGGGCTCGCACTGGTGCCAATCACATACTCTATGTTGACAGCCGTTGTTGCTGAAACACATGGTTTATTAATTATGGATTGAAGGGATGAAAAAAAAACACGCACCATAGATATCCATGACGGAGATATGATGAGTGGATTTCATGTCCATATCAGTGTCTTCTTCAGTAGCAGGCCCATGATCACGATGGTAGCACCATAACATGTATGAATCAACGAGAGCCTCCATTTGAATGGAAAACCCCTTGATACGGTTCTGCTCACGGTCTCGGCGTGTGCGATTATCTACACGTCGTTTTTTACTGGTGGGAGGAATAATCAGGTCAGTATGAAGTACGAAACAAGATAAAAATTAAGTCAGAGCTCACCTTGGAAGAATGCCTGCTGCCAAAGCTGCCATTTCCCCACCAGCATGACTGATCTCAACTGGTTGATGTCCATTGAGAGCATTGTTGTAATCCACCTCTAAATCTGCTCCCTCAAGCATGGAGCTACTGCCAGCTACCAATTGGTCCATTTTTGCGATCTCTGCAGGCGACATGGCTGGTCGAAAGGGTAAGCAATTTGAGCTTGTAAAAGGGCCTCGAAACTCACCATCTCGCCGTAAATTGTGACGCTTATTATCCAGGTTCTTCCGCCTAATAATGTTTGGTGGTGTGAGCACTGTTGATCGAGAAGGCCCTCCAATGTGTACAGTTGGATACATCCCAGCAGCAGTAGCCCCGGGTTGAAGACTAGTAAATACACGAACACCCTTTCGCCTCGCATTTGATTTCTGGAGAGTGTCGGAGCGTCGGACAGACATTGTGTGAGGGTTGTTGGGAAGAAGGTCGAGGAAGAGGAATGTGTGCAATCACGGTCACATGATCATGTTTATGAACAATCTTATCTACAAGTTCAACCCGCAGTTCATGAAAGCCACCACGGGTATTCTATGCTGCACCATGGCCTAAATATATATATTTACATACATCAAAGATTGCTACTATTGAGATCGTCCCGCAACTGGTCTACTTTAATCTCAACAAATTTGAGCTCGGAGAGGATCATTGTAAGTAGGTCAAAAGACTGAAGAAAAATGTCCCTGACCACATCCACATCTCTGCGAACCTCCTTCGACATACTCCCTGCACGGTTGAGCTCGATCAGCATTTCCCGACCCTCGTTACAATGAAGTGAAAAGCTCTCGAGCAGCCGCTCCACCTGTGCACGCTCGCCCCCTGCACCGTCCAACTCCACTGCAAATGCCTGGGTCCATTGATTTTCGGGGCCCCAGCTATGGGTATAGGTCCAGCTGTGGTACTTGTGTCGTACAGAAACCAACATGCACGTGAGACTACCTTGAGCGAAAGGGCCTGCGAAGCTATGCTGCAAGTCTGGGGAGCTTCGCCCTATCGAATCTCCCTTGCAATCATCCTGCCTATGCAAGACTTCAATGCGAGGGGGTGCCTGCTTCCACGAAAAACTGCTGCATTCACCAGGTATGTAAGTGGGTGGAATTCAAGCACAATGTAAAGGCACTCACCACGAATCTTCTGCCCCAGATATTTTCTGGACTGCCCTATCCTCTGCTTCCTGCTCGTCCCGGTCCATGAGGAAATATGGCATCCGCGAAGTGGCTGGGCGAGCCGTGTTGGACTTCTCCTTTTCACTGGATGTAGTGCATCAGTGATGCGTTATATGTACTACAACTACTGACTGACACCCGGCGAGATCTATTTCGGAAGTTAGAATATAATCAATAAGTTTGTAGATGGACTTACTTTGCTTTGCGTACACGATCATTCTCCCTTATCTTCTCTCGTACTCTGTGAAATAATTAAGTCTTGTAACTGGGGAATAAACGAGTTCAAAACTTACATGGGGTGGCTTCTGTACCTCCTCTGTGCTTTCTTCTCAGCTACTGTTGCATGTGCCATGATGTATCCGTGAGGGAGGATGTACGAAGATGTTGCAAGGAGGAGAGGTCCGATCATCTGAGTCCGGGGGCAATGGTCCGCTGTACTGTCCGACACATTGTCCACCATTGTCCGCCATATGTTAATTTGCTCCGTATAAGTGCAATAGCGGGTCTGCAGGCCCATAATTTAATTTAGGGCACCTCGTATATACAAAGAATAGATTGTGAGATTTGGATGTCGGTATGTAATCAGATGGTGAATTGAATATGGTCTGTTGGGAGCAGAGGCCGATGCCTGCATGCATAGTAGATGAGGGACCTCATAGCCCTCTGTACAGCTGCAAAAAAAATTGTGGGCCTCAAAAATTAATTACATGATACTAGTGTACTCTCTAATGCTATACAAGCTTTCAGAATTTTACGGAAGGTCCGTAGAGCAAAATAACTGGTAAAATGGCTGGCGGCAAAGCTAGGGCTGCATCATACCCTATCCGCTAACAATAGCTTGTATTTTACACGAGGTTTGTAGCTCGGAGGGCCAGCAGGGCTGTGGATGGCATAGTATATTATTGAAGCAAAAAAAACTACGCTGTTAAATTTACGGGACTTCGTCACAGGGGAGTGCAGATCTATCCATGCTGCGAAGCTCATCTAAAGTACTAAAGAGTTTATTGCCCTCCTCCCACCTGCGTTTCCCAAGCTCAACCTCCTCCTTCTTTGCTGCTGCCGACCAGCCCGACTGGTAAACCTTCTCCGTCTGGAACCCGTGGTCCACCCACCGAAAGAGCCCCCCCGCTGCATATTGCGTAAACGAGTAGCGCGTCTCGTTTCGCTGGATCGCGGTGTTCGAATGGCGCACCGTCGCCGATGGGATGAGGATGGTCGACCCCGGAGGGAACTCGATGACCATCCTCAGGTCCCATAGGACCAGGTGACCGCCGAGCTCGGGGTTGAAGTCCCCGAGTGCGGTGACGGCGCAAAGGCCAAATGGAAGGTTATTGGCGTCGGTGTGGGGGTAGCAGCAGGTCTGCGGCCCGAAATTGACGGTGGCGCATGCGAACACGCTGTTTTCGAAGTTGCGCTCGAGCCGGGGGTGGTGCTGGAACAGCCGTCCCAGGCGATCGTGGTAGTAGGCGTGGAGCCGGGGATTCCAGAAGGCGAAGGCGCCTGAGCAATTATTAGCGGGGTGCTGGGTGGGGGGGGGCAAGGCGCTTACCCGATGCGAAGCCAGCGATGCGGCGAAGGGCGCGCGTTCGTAAAAGCCTTCGCAGCACCCGCGCGTTTGCGCGCGAGTTGACGAGGTTTCCAGGGCGCTGTGGGCTGGTTAGCCAGGGATTTGCGCACGGAGGGCTGCGGGGGCACGTACCTTCTGTCCGCCACCATACGAGACGCCGACGGCGAGTGCCGGGAAGTCACCCCTGCGGTGCTTGCGGCAACCGCTGGGGAACTTGCAGGCGCCGCGTGCAGCCGCGATGTCGGCTGCAGCGTCGCGGCTCACATTGCTCCATCCGGCGTCGTTGGGGCGGCCGACGCACACGGCGAAGACGCGCCCAATCTCGTCCAAGATAGGGATGGGCGTCCTGTGGACTGCGTTAGCCAAGGGCGCGCGTGGGGATGGGGCGGGACGTACTTTCCGTCCCATTTCTTCAGGTCAAAGCCAAACTTTGACCCCTCGCCAATCAGCTCGGGCAGCGTGTACATGCGCTTCGCGCCCCCTTTATCCCGCGCGCCCTGGTACCCGGTCCTGACGTGCGGCATGCTCGCCGTTACGAATTCCGTCTCCTGGGGTTCCGCCGCCGCTGCGAGATGGCGCGCGGCGAGTGCCCGCTTGGAGATGAGCGCGGCCTGGCTGCGCGCCTCGCGCTGCCGCGCTTTCGTCTCCCGCGCGCGCTGGCGGTCCTTTGCCTGCTTCCACAGTTTGCGCGTGGACTTGGCGGGCGCCGGCGGGGCTACGGCCGTGGACGCGCCGCCTTGGCAAGTTGCGATGGGGGTGGCGGGGGTAGGCAGTATGTTGGCGGGCGGTGAGGGGGTTGTGCGGGCGGGCAGGGACGGGGGAGGGGGCGGGGCCCGGGGCGTTGCAAAGGGGGCATCGTCGCCCACGCCATCGCCTTCGCCGTCCATCGCGCCGTCCATCGCGTCGTCCCCGTCC
>KV417503.1:7479-46420 GCA_001630335.1 Athelia psychrophila | reverse complement strand
ACGCGTAGAAGTCGTATCCGCACTTAACTTATGCACCTCGGCATAACCATTTGGTTACAAAGGTGTAAGACGTGATCTGGAAGCTTTCTGCCACCTTTGTACAGATGCGAGTTAGACCACTCGTGGACCTTCGAACTTCGAGTCTCAATATCTTAGCTGCGTGGCTGTAGGGTCTTTTGTCGTTGCGAACGGTAGGGATGATAATTTAAGCCCAAAGTCTCCCCGCGTTCTCTCAACTTACATCGCTGAGCCAGACCCTCGCATCCAGCACGGAAGCGGTCTGGACCGTTAGTATTCCGCTACTTTTGCACGGGGTTTTACAGGCTGTATTACGCGGCTCTTGCGGGTGTGTACTATAGTCCCAAGGGCATCCTATCAATACTAAGGATACTCCAGTTTTTTCCGAGCAGTCTGAGGTCTCGTGAACACCTATGGCTAGTCTCAACGTTAATGCCTCCACTTCTACGGTCACGGTTCTGTCCTTCAATTGCTGAACTATGTTTGAACTATGCAGCTTTACGCAAGTCGCAGTTTCTTTATATAATTACGGCTCACGGAGGAAGGTAGAAGAGGGAGTTTCAGTAAGTTGTAATTTCCTATAGTGAGCTTTTTACCTGTTCTGGCAGCTCCGTCTGTAGGACATTATTTACTGAAGCTGGATAGTTCAAAGGTAACGCCACTCGTGTTTGGCGTTCGGCTACGTGGCACGAGCTTTTGTGGCCCTCGTTGCGAGTCTCAGTTGTTGGTCACAAGGTAAACAGCTGTGGAGTCCGAGCGGTTGCAGAGTCCTAAATACTTTCACGCTTGGAAAGCGAACCTCCGCCATAGGTGTCTCCAGCTCTTCCTCGGTACCGTTTCCCAGCTTGTTCAGACACCCCTGTATACATTCACGTGACTTTGATATACTTTAACGTTACGAATGCTACCACGAGACTACGAATGTCTTTAGCTACTTACTGTCCCAAGCGTCGCCTGACGAACCGGACCTTGTAATATTGTTCCGGAGAGCATACGTCCCCTTTAGGGACGAGCACCTGAGTGAGCGACTGCCGGTATGGACTACCTTAAGAGACCACGTATTAGAGGTCGCTCTTTACGCTCTCCGACTCGAGGCTTTACGAGACATGGCGTGATTGTCTGGTAACCGACTTCCGGTTGTGGCATGAAGAACCTCATACGAAAACCCGTGGCCGGTGTACATTTAGAACTCCTTGTCTGCCTGACTGACGTACATAAGAGTACGGTGGGCGCGTTCAGTGGGCGGGCCGACATAGCGTAATAGGAGAGGTTGTAGAACCGGAGTCGATCTTTACCACATATGCTTGGTCTTTACGTACGTAGTAACCCGACATGGCACCCTTAGGTCCGTGGTAGCCCCCGCTCCCACGGTTTATTCCTACAAAAATCCCATCCCGATGAGTAGATACTACAACAGACCGGTCGGTCACACCAAGAGTTCACAGAGTGGTCCAGAACCAGACCGGTCGGGTGTGCCACGACTTGGCTAAACTTATCATGGGAGACCGGTCGGGTACGGTGTGACTCGGTCAAAGGGGTAGACGGAGGACCGGTCGGACGCGCCACGACTTGGCAAAACCTATGATGGGAGACCGGTCGGGTACGGTGTGACTCGGCCAAAGGGGTAGACGGAGGACCGGTCGGACGCGCCACGATTCGGCCAAAGGGGTAGATGGAGGACCGGTCGGTAACGGTACGACTTGGGCACAGGGGGAGACGAAAGACCGGTCGTTCATGGTATGACGTGGACAAAGGTGGACCGGACGTTCATGGTACGATTTGGACAGGGTTTCCAGGAAGGAGACCGGTCGGATGTGGTGTGACTTGGATCACGTTAAGTTTGATATACCAGTCAGTCATGATATGACATACATAATATATATTGAATACAGACCGGTCCGTCGTGACAAGACTGGGTGAAAACTAGACCGGTCGAGGCCGACCGGACACGACGAGTCGTCTTAAAGCCAGGCCGATAGCTCTTGACGCGAGTTTTGAACTGACTATCGTGACGTAAGACCCGGACAAAGGTGGACCGGTCGTTCAGTACGATGTGGACAGGGATTCAGAAGGGAGGCCGGTCGGATGTGGTGAGACTTGGATCATGTTAAGTTTTATATACCAGTCAGCCATGATATGACGTACATAGTATATATTCGTCTCTGATCGAATACAGACCGGTCCAGTGTGACAAGAGTGGGGAAAAACTGGACTGGTCGACGCCCCCGACATTGGCTGCACATGCCTCGATTTCAGTCATGGATTGTTCGCAAGGGACCAGCAAAGGAAATATGATAGCAGGTAAATATCACATCATTTGTCGTAGGCTAAACTAACTAATGGTCGTTCAGTTGACATGTTCGCGTTTGCGATGCGCACCCCTCACCCAGCGACATTGATCGTGATATCCGATGCACAGATACTCGGGTATGCTGTGTCCATCCTTCGGCTGAGAATGTACCGAGTTATTGTTGTCGGCTCTGCGGAAGGCGGTCGTGGCTCGCTAAAGCAACGGGCCTCAGAGTTTATGGACTGGGATGTCCTGGTTGGACAGCGGCGCGATTGTGCACTGTTGGATGCACTGGAGGGTAGAAAGGCTACCCAGGGTGATGTAGGCGACGATGAAGATTCACGTGATGGTGTTTTGGGCCACGCTCCCAGCGTTGATGATGAACAGCCCCGCGAAGCCAGTGCAGAGGCCACATTCCTCAGACCATCTACACCACAGGACGAAGCTATCGAGGCCAAGGCGCATCCAACTTTAATCGAAGAGGTCTCCCTCGAAGAACATCCGCCTCATTCCCCCCTTTCGATACACCACCCTCAACTCTCCCAGCAATCATCGCCAGCGTCAAACACCATTCCTTTAGATCTTATCCCTGAAATGCAATCTAAACCCATGGTGGAAGGCTTCCAACCTACATCCTCACCGACCCCTGAGGCTCTCGCTGCAGAACTTTTGCGCTACAGGAAGCTCGTTGAAAAGCTCTCATCCTTGCCAAATCCCAGTCGCAAACGCGTGGATGTGATCGAAAAGCTGCTGCATTGTAGCACATTTCTTCACACCCGGGAGAGTCTAGGTTTTAGTGGCTTGGATGGCTACGCAGCGCAGGGCATCATTGACCTTGGCGAGAGAGTTAACGCCGACGGTACGATGACCGCCTGGGTATGCCTCGGTCCGTCCACAGGCGCACCCAAGGGTGCTACTACCGAGATGGTCTCGCCCAATGCGAGTCCGGTGCATATCCCCACCATCAATCCTGTTGTTACGCCCGCTTCGCTTTTCAAGATGGCCGGGGCCCAAGGGGGGATTAAAGTGGGCAGCTTAGCCCCAACGACTCCGGAGGATGCTTCCATCGTTTTCCGTGGACTTGTGGACATTCTGCGCCCGCATGCCCTTTTGGAACGTAGCCATGTCGCCGACATGCTGCTTAGCTACATCAAACGAGATTGGCCTACATTTTCGCGCCTGGGTATCAGCGGACCAGATCGTCTATTTGCATTGGCCGCCTCTGAAGGTCTTGTGGTCTTTAGTAAGACACCAGGCTGGAAGAAGACAAAGGGCAAGAAGTGGATTGCTCTCGCTCCTGGATGGCAAAACTCAAAGGGCGGGACACAAAACACCGACCCCAATGTCCCTCTTTCGTTCGGGAATGAAACGACTTCTCAATCCTCGGAGCAGGCAGCTGTTATTGCACAGGCCAAAGCGATATCGTCTTCAGAGCGAAATTTTGCGATGACGCAGCTTGTATCCCAGGGGGTGTTATCGTCCGCCATTGCTGATGGCGTTTGTAGGCCGATAACTTCTGTTCCATCACTCGACGTGCCCGGTCTTTCGCATGTCACTGCTCGGTTTCCCTCAGTTGGACTGTTGGTTTCTGAGCAATCAGAGTCCGAAACGCTTTCAGATGTTATATTTACCCCACTCGTCGTACCCGCTCCCATCGGTTCATCTCACGAGGCCACAACGACATACTCTCCCCACCTGCCAGGCGGTGATGGACTCGGTAGACCAGAAGGCAGAGTGAGAGGCTTCCCCAGCCCTATGACAGGCGTTCTACCATGCGCTTCCCCCATGAATGATGCGGGTCTGTCCCCGATCTTCCATGCACTAGTGGATATTCTGCGACCACATGGCCGCCTGGCTCGCACTGAAGTCGCTGGCATCCTACGAATATACATACGGCAGGACAAGCCTGCATTCTCTCGCAGGGGTATCAAAAAGCCGAGTGATTTATTTGCGCTGGCCGCGTCGGAAGGTGTGGTGGTCTTGAGCAAAACAATCGTGTACGGAAGACCCGAGCCGTGCATCGCTTTAGCTCCAGCGTGGCAGACTTTGACAGAATGCACCTCAATTCCTGAGGTTGGCGTTTCTGTCTCGCTTGACAATAAAGCGACTGCTCCGGATGAGCAACGCAACGATAACTCTCATGCCGCTATCCTTGACTATGCCGCAGAAAACGCGGGTAACTCAGTCCATGAGCCGATCATCACCAATACGCAAGGCGTTTCCAGCGTCAACACCCAGGCAAATGGCTCAGCAAAACAGGAAAAGGAGGAATCCATCATTGTTGGCGTCGTCGATTCTACTCCACCACCGAACACATCGATGATCAACTCACTGTTGGCAAAACTGATTGGACTGGTTCAAAAACACGGCCCTAACGCAGAAAGCTCGATTATCGCGCCTTGGCTGAAGATACATTTGTCATCTTATATCATACCCAATACATCTGGGGTGCATAGCTTCAAAGCACTCATAAACCTCGCGGTAGCTACAGGCCTGGTCACTCTTGGACAAGGCAGAGATCGCACAGGGAAGAAGATCGAGACCATCTCTCTTGCTCCTGATTGGCAACGTCGCCATCCAGCTACCAGTTCCGCCTTATTTCCTGCCCGCACGGCAGACGTTCCGTTGTGCACTTCCCCCGCCAATGATACGGCTCAATCCCAAAATCCTGAACAACCCAACGATGACTCCTGTGGTGCTGCAACTGCCATCCTTGGCCGTAACCCAGAAAATGCGGTTTTGCACGATTTGGTCGTCTCGAACGTTTCTGGCGTCCACTCACAGACGAATAGGTCAGCTAAGCAGGAAAAGGAGGAATCAGTTGTAGTCGGCGTCGTCGATCATATTCCACCGAGCACATTGATAGTCGATAAGGCCCTGTTCGCGGGGCTGATTGGACTGATTAAAAAACACGGCCCTGAAGCAAAACGCCACGTTGTTGCTTCTGGGATGAAGGCATCTAATCCATACATCTTTGCCAAAGCTGGAGTATACAGCTTCAAAGAGTTTGTAAACCTTGCGGTTGACGAGGGACTAGTCACTCTCGGTCACGTCGGAAGCGGAAGGAAGCAGACCGATACCATCTCTCTCTCCTGACTGGCAAAGTCACCACCCAGCCACCAATGCCCTCCCAAGCGCTACGTGGAGGGGAGGGAGGGGGGAAGCTTCTTCAGGGTCTTGGGGGAGTCTGCATTTGGCTCTTTCCAAACCCTTGTTGAAGAAATTCAGCGACATCCCGTCACACACCTAGCAGGTTCCCTTGTATTCGCGCGGCTTGCCAAAGACCCGGCGTGTTATATTGAACAATCTTGAAGACTTCGATAGAGGTGACAATTTCCACACCGATGAGGACATAGTGGATATCTATTGGCCGCCACACGCGCGCCTGAGATCAGCGAACAAAGCAACTTCCAGAAGGACTTCGTCAAACAAGGACTCCTTGCATACACAAGATTGACGACACAGCAGAAGGCGCGAAATGTAACAAGGCAGAGGTATTGTAATTAATAACAAGGACCCATCTTGAGTGTTAGACGAAGTAGTACAGTCGCAACTCTAAATATATAAAGACAATATAAAGTTGATGTAAAGGCAAGTTTGTACCACAGTGCCACTCTTCATGCATGATGACACCAGCGTACTGCATAAATCAGGCCATCGCCGCCACAAGTATGATGACGGGAGCCATCGCGTCCTTGCCTGCCAGATGCTACAAAAAAAAGAGAGACAAAATTACACACACACATTTCGCAATTGTTTATGAATGTCAACTCACTATGACATCGTTAACACGGAGGGTCTCGATGCCTTTCGGCTTCTCGCCATTAAGTGTAGTGATACACAGCGTCGTGATGCACGTAAGCTGTAAACAGTGAAATGTGAGTAAACTGTAACCACCGATGCTTGGAGCGCAACTGACCCTGCCTGCCATCGGGAACATCGTGGCGTGAAGGGCTGTCGAGTCGGCCTCGTCGAAGAGAGCATTTTCTGCCGATGCAGAGGAGAAAGTGCTGATTGAAGATTCTTGGTATCCAGACGCCCCAATATTAACGGGGAAGTGGCAATTGAGGGCAATGGTCCTTTCCTCGAAAGACGAGCAGGCGGACATAATGCGCAAGGTGACCGTGGTCGGATTGACGTTAGTGGACATGTTGTTGGTGGTTTGGGTTTGCATGAGGAATGGAATGTGGGTGGGTTATAAGTGGACAAATTGCTTTGTTGTGTCGGTCCCAGGACGTTGCTTTATACAAGATCAGACCAGCGCTTTGTCTGCATCGTGGCTTGGAGTGTTTCAGCAGAGTAATTTTTTCGTGCGTTCAGCCTACCGCCGAAGTGTTATTTGCCGGCGAGCCCCGAAATTCACTGATCCAAGAGATGAGGACAAATGAGCGGAGCTGCAAACATGCATCTGCAGTGTGTCCCCGACGGGTTATGTTGCCGGGGAATTCCAGATTGCGTAGATGGAAGCACGTCTAATAGATCCATCGTCAGATGGCCCTAGTTGAGCGATTTCTCGGTGGCAAGATTGACAGAAATGGACAAACAGAGCCAGCGGGGATGGCACAAGGCAGCATATCGTGGTAGCCCCTACCGCCTGGTGGGGCTGCAGAGAATTGTGGACTGAGAAGTGATTCAAGCCACAAGACCGACAGGAGATACACATAGCGCAAAGCGGGTGTGGAATGTTGTGGATACCTCAGACCCGGGAGCGTGGCCTCGAGGAATTAAGCACAGCCACCGCACCATTCACCACGAGCCTATTTAGATAGCAAGGCTGACATCGACGTCGTTTCTAGGGCATTCCACATCAGAAGGCACACCTTGCTGCAACCTTGCTGCCTTGCAGCGAGCATGGCCCTCGAAAAAAGCCACCTCGCCAATCGAACCACATCCACAAAGCACTGTCTCGCTAGTATGTATCCCACTGGAGCGCCCGTTATTTCTGCGACGACTGATATCATCAATAATCCAACTCTTGGCGACGAATGCTGGCCTGACTATAAATTCCAACAAGTGGGACATAAGACGAGGGCCTCACGCAGCAGCCAGGACCGTTGGCTTCGGGTGTCACCTCTAGGAGCAAAGGTGCGTCGTTATGTATTGTGATTTGATCTGTCTGACTCTCCCAATGCACCGTTAACGCACCAGTGCAGCGACCAACAGCCAGGACAATACGATGCATGCCTTCCCGGTTCGTACACGCAATACAACCAGGCAGGCGACTTGTGCGGATGGCACAATAGCACATCCAGTCAGTCCGTCTGTTCCTCGAGGTTTACATGTGTTGGCTTTCAGCTAATGGTCTGTTAGTGCGGTACATAGCATTTCAGAGCTCAGCCTTTTACATTTCTCGCTGGAGATCATTCACCAGAGAATCTTATCAGGTATGACCGTCAGCGAGTGAGCGTCCACGAACAGGACCTGAATACGAGAGGCCTTGTTGTACTGTTCCAGGCCAAGCAGTCCGTTATGAACGCCGAAATTCATCGATTTCTGTAAGCATCAGAGCACCATCGTAAGCATTGCAATTTCATATAATTTCAGAGTACGTACATATGTCCCCACAGACTTGTTCGACCCTTTGTCATGGCTCCTTCTCGACCTCTACAGATAACTGCCTCCAAGCGAAAGGTTCGCACTTTCATAAAGCCCGAGACGTTGGCGAGCTTGAGGTGTTGACAAATAGAGCACTGGTTGACTTTGGGTTGACTCCGAGCGTTGCTCCTGGTGTTTTTGCGCTCGCCGTAATGGAAATTTGATATGTCTCAGTCATTTATTGTGAGATGTCTGCCTCGGCGGTCTTGTCCATTTATCGAGTGTCATCCTTTAATGATGGACGAGTTTGAGGGAGAGGATGGGCGACGCTGTTGGCACTCGGTTGGCACTCGGCGTTTTTCATGTTGGCGCATTTCGACGTATCAAGTTTGTATCAAGTCGTTAACTTCCTGTCTTGGCACTGGCATCTTCACCTCCGTAATTGCAACTCTGATCGGTATCCACAAGTGCTCTGGAGTCTGGCGAGCTTTTCTTGACCTCACAGGAAACGTGGCTATCCTACGGGAACGCCAATGTCCTTTGTGGGCGTTCTTGGCGCTTCCTGTCGGATAATTTGCAATTTGGGCACGTTTTCCATCGCCTTATGATCTGCGGTGCCAGGTCTGGCGACTCGCGAGGGCACGACCGGTCACCTACGCTCCCAGACCGAGTCGCTACATTCAACTCTCTTGCGCCCCTCTGAAACCCGAATTTAATAGTAGGGATGGCAAGCGTTGCTGTTTTCTGGGACGTCGGTACGTCCACTTTTATGACTCGGAGCTTCAAGCTTCTAGGTGCTCACCAGATTGAGCGGGCGTAGACATGTTTACGCCGTCTTTCGGAGGCTCAGCACAGATTGTTGAAACATTGGCCTGCCAATACGGCTCTACGGATTCAATCCACGCCTATGCTGAAGATACGCAGATGCCCCCGACGTTGGTTGCACGTCCCTCGATTTCAGTCATGGATTGTTCGCAAGGGACCAGCAAAGGAAACATGATAGCAGGCAAATATCAAAAATCATCTGTCGTAGGCTAAACTAATCAATTTTCATCATATTTAGTTGACATGTTCGCGTATGCGATGCGCACCCCTTACCCAGCGACGATGATCGTGATCTCCGATGCACAGATGCTCGCGTATGCTGTGTCCATCCTCCGGCTGCGAAAGTACCGAGTTGTTGTTGTCGGCTCTGCGGAAGGCAGTCGTGGCTCGCTCAAGCAACGGGCTTCAGAGTTTAAGGAATGGGATGTGCTGATTGGACAGCGGCGCAACGGTGCGCATTTGGATACACCGGAGGGTGGAAAAGCTACTCAGGTTGATGTATGTGATGATGAAGATTTGCGTGATGGTGTTTTGGGCCACGCTCCCAGCATTGATAACGAACAGCCTCGTGAAGCGCTTGCAGATGCCAGGGTTCTTGACCCATTTCCGCTGGAGGCCAAGAAACATCCGGTATTGATCAAGGAGGCCTCCCTCCAAGAGCGTCTACTTCATTCCCCACTTTCACTATCACATTATCAAAATCCACTCTCCGCTTCGCCGGCTTCAGCATCAAGTGCACTCCTATCAGATCTTATCCCAGCCAGGTACCCTGTACCGGTGGCGGAAAGCTTCCAGCCTACGTCCCCCTCACCAATGTCTGAAGCCTTCTCAACAGGCACGACACAAATCCCCGACAGTAACGTCCCTCCTTCGTTCGGAAATGAAACGAATCCTCAATCCTCGAAGCGAGCAGCCGTTATCGCGCAGGCCAAAGCGATGTCGCCTTCGGAGCGAATGTTGACGGTGGCGCAGCTCATGTCCCAAGGGGTGATATCGTCCGCCCCCGCTGATGACACCTGTAGACCGACATCTTCGGTTCCATCACTCGACATACCCGATCTTGCGCAGGACACTACACAGCTGCCCTCAGTTGGACTGTCGGTTTCTGAGCAATCGGACTCCGAAACACTATCAGATGTTACGTTTACTCCACTCGTCACGGCCGATCCTATCAAGTCATCTTTGCACCGCTCTCCTGGCGATGCTACAGCGACATTCTCTCACCACCTTCCAGACGGTGATAGACTCGGCGTACCAGAAGACGGAGTGGAAAGCTCCCCCCGCCCCATGACAGGCATTCTACCATGCACCTCCCTCATAAATGGTGCTGATCTGTCCCCAATCTTCCGTGCGCTAGTGGATATTCTGCGACCACATGGCCGCCTGGCTCGCACTGAAGTCGCTGGCATCCTACGAATATACATACGGCAGGACAAGCCTGCATTCTCTCGCAGGGGTATCAAAAAGCCGAGTGATTTATTTGCGCTGGCCGCGTCGGAAGGTGTTGTGGTCCTGAGCGAGACTATTGTGCATGGAAAACCCGCGCAGTGGATCGCTCTAGCTCCAGCATGGCGGACTTTGGCGGAATGCACCTCAATTCCCGAGGTAGAAGTTTCTGTCTCGCTTGAGAAAGAAGTGAATGCTCTGGATGAGAAACGCGACGATAACTCCCATGCCGCTGTCATTGACCATGCCGCAGAAAACGCGGGTAAATCAGTCCAGGAGCCGATCGTCACTAAGCCACAGTGCGTTTCTAGCATCAACGTCCAGTCGAATGGTTCAGCAAAGCAGCAAAAGCAGCAAAAGAGGGGATCTATCACTGTCGATACCATCTATCCTACTCCACCACCGAGCACGTCGATAGTTGATCAGGAACTACTCGCAAAATTGATTAGCCTAGTTGAACAGCACGGCCCTGAAGCAGATCGCTCGGTTGTCGGTGCTGCGCTGAAGGCATCTAATCCATTTATATATGCAAAAGCTGGGGTGCACAGCCTTAAAACGTTAGCAAGCCTCGCGGTAGACAGAGGATTGGTCACTCTCGGACACAGCACAACCCGCAAAGGGAAAACGACCTATACTATATCTCTCGCTGCCGACTGGCAACGTCACCGTCCAGCTACCAGTACTCCCCCTGCCAATGATGCGGGTCTATCCCAGTGGCCTGACCAATCCAACCGGGACTCCTGTGGTACCGCAGTTGCCATGCTTGACCGTGCCTCGGACAATGCGGGTGTCCATGACTTGGCCATCGCGAACACGCAGCGTGTTCCCGCCGCCCGCCCGCAGGCGAATGGCCCAGTAAAGCAGGGAAAGGTGGGGCCCGTCACCGCCGACGTCGTCAGTTCCATTCCCCCACCGAGAACATCGGTAGTCGATAAGGCTCTGTTCGCGGGGCTAATTGGACTGATTAAAAAACATGGTCCTGAAGCAGAACGCACGGTTATTGGTTTTGGGATGAAGGCATCTAATCCATCGATATATGCCAAAGCTGGGGTCGACAGCTTCAAAAGGTTCGTAAACCTTGCGGTAGACCAAGGACTGGTTACTCTCGGCCACGGCAGAAGTCGCAGAGGGAAGAAAATCGATACCATCTCTCTCGCTCCTCAGGCTGGCTGGCAAAGTCACCACCCAGCTACCGATGCCCTATCAAGCGCTACGTGGGGAGGCGAAGAAGCTTCTTCAGGGTCTTGGCAGCCTGCATTTGGCTCTTTCCAAACCCTCGTTGAAGAAATTCAGCGACATCCCGTCACACGCCCAACACGCTCCCTTGTATACGCAAAGTTAGCCCAAGACCCGGCGCGTCATTTATTCGACAATCCTGAAGACTTCGATGGCCATATTGCGCAGGCCTACGATGCAGGAATTATTGATCTAGGTGAAAATTATCACGCTGATGGGACGAGGACGGAGTGGATATCTCTTGGTCCTACCTGCCAGCATTTGCAGGATTCCGAGAAAGACTCTTATTATTGGCCACAGGCGGACGCTCTTGTGCAGCAGTCAGGATCGGAAACAACAAGTGCACTTCCTGTTATCAAGCCGACTGCGAGAATAAAAGGGGTGCGGCTAGGAATTGTCCCAGCAGGGTTTACTCCTTTGATTTCCGTGCTGAGAAAGTTCAAATCGTTGGGCAACTCTTCGCCGTGCTGCACTGCTGTTAGCCAGGAGCTTCTTCAGGCCAACCCCTCGATATTCCACGAAGCTGGCTGCCAGGACGTTATGGAGTATGCCCACCTCGCTGGGCATGCGGGCGTGGCCACTGTGAGTCAGAGTGCGGGAGGTCATCGCATTTCTCTGTTGTGAAGAGTGGTTTGAAGAAGACAAATGCATGTATATTTTGTACCACAAGCGCTATGTGTATCTGATATCATCTTGGTTAAGTATGTTCGATTCAGGGTGATATCGTGTTAATTTCCTGTCAATGTAAGCGCTGTTTGTATACAATCTGAGTCACATCAGGATCCCAACTATCATCCCTAACATTGCTATGGCTATCATCATGATTGAGAATAACTTAAGAGGTCACTAGCATTATATCTGATCAACACTACTTTCAGTGACCCTGAGAAAGACTGAGTTGAGGTGGGTGTCGAGCAGTATCATTGCATTTAATTGCTAGTAGCACAGGTGTTTGTAGCAGCACATACGAGGAGCCCGATAAGGGTTGCTAGCAACTCATGAAATTATAAGTATATGTTCTGAGAGAGATCGCCTGGCGACTCGCTTGGTGACGTTGCCCGCGACTGTAAAATTAATATTGAAGCGTGTTGTTTGCTGCTGTGCACTCCCCCGCCGACTCCGAGTCGCGTTTGTCCCATACATTTGACTGAATCAGTTCTTAATCACAGTCAGCTCTCGACGACAATCTGACCATATTTTCTATCGCGAAGTAGTAATTTTACGTCGCATGATCCCAAGTAGCATTCACCAATAACCATTTTTCTGCTTGAAGGAGCGTGCTCGACGCATGTGTACGACAGGCCAAACTTTGGGCACGGGCAATGCAGATTTTCCGCGCCGGTGTGGCTGGCCCCGCATTTCGACGTATCACGTCGTTTGCCTCCTGTCTCGCCCTCGCGGTGACAATACTTAACTCCTTGTTCACCACCCCTACAGTATCCACTACTTCTGCGTTCCTACTGAATCCAGCCTTCCCTGGACATCACACAAGCGGCCCACGAGGATCCTTAAGCCCTCCCTGAACATCCACGTCACTTCTTGATCGTGAACAGCATCATCCAAAACAGTTTCTTTGCCCCCCTCCTACTGAGCAAAACCATCCTTGACAACGTTAGCATGGGCCGACTTCGATCCCAGAAAAACCTCTCGCCCCCCGCTCCACCTGTCCAATCTTCATCAACACCCGGCGTAGACTACTACCCACCCGCCTGGGACCGCCAACGCTTTCTTAATGCCGACCGCGCCGACCTCGCCACCCTCGCCGAGAACCAGATCGCCACTATGCGCGAAGGCCTGCGCGCCGAACTGGGCGAGCAGGCGTTCGAAGAGTATTTCGAGGAGATGTGGCGAAGGACGAAGCTGCGCGAGGGGATTCCGGAGCCGGAGGTGGGGCCGCCTAATTTCATGATGGCCATGAGCAGGCATGCCCACGGGAAGAAGGACGACGAGTGGCCTGAGTGGGGGTTTGTGGGGTTCAGGGCCACGTATGGGGATGAGGACGCGTGGGGTGCGTTCCTGAAGCGCTTCGGGGAGGTTTTGGACGAGACGTTCGACTTCTATGCGAGCGTGAAAGGGATGGCAGAAGTCAGGGCAAAGTTTCGCGTGAGGTGGATCGAGGATCCCGCGTTGGATGGAGCTGCGCCACAGGAGATTGGGAACCGGTTCAGAGGGATGGAGCACACGGACTGCTTCTTCCCTCATTCACTCTGCCTCAGCGTGACGCAAAAGGCCTTGGAGTCTGTGCTCACTTCGCCCATGCCGGCTTCTGCGAAGCTCAGATGGCGCCCGCAGATCCCGTTCGTGCTCGCCGTGGCCGCTGAATGCGGAGAGCGCATCCCGAATAACCCAGGCGATGAGGATGAGGAGGAAGCTGGCGACAACTTCCGGGGATACTTCAATGTTGCAGTCGAGTCGCTACTGGACGAGTTGTTTACGATCGTTGTTACGGACATGAGCGCGCCGTATGAGTTTGGGGCCTTTGTAAAGGGTGAAGATATATGGCGGAGCGGAATCGGCGACCCTCATCCGGCCTACGTTGGGAACTGAAGTGTTGATGTTTTGTTCAATATTCTATCGATGCTACCTATGTGTAGCAGCTCATACGCCCGTAGTCTTTTCCAAGTACTCTGTTACCAACAATGGTCAGTAAACGCGAGTGACAAATCGTAAAGAGAAGCTTACCTTTTGTAAGCTCGTACGCCGCAAACGTGCTCGCAGCAGCCGGTATGCTCCTGATCACTGTAGACGGAAAGTAGAAGCATCAGCACACTACTCCATATCGACACAAAAGACGACCAAGAAGGCCAGAGAGATTGGTACGCACAAGACGGCGACAGCCCCCTGAACAGCCCCCGGGCCCCACCCTCCCTGACGATCTCCCTGAGCTCGTGCGCGATGTACTGCACGGGAGTGCCACTCGGGGGCGTTGCGCGTAGCTGCACGCGGGACTTGACGACGTCGAGGGGATAGCATGCGAGCCAGTAGGCAATCTGTCGTGGCGCGACGTCAGTGCTTCTGTTTGCGGAAGGTGGAAAGCCGTAGTAATGGACGTACCCCGCCGCATGCACCACTGGAGAGCAGCGCCCAGACGGGCAGTTGGGTGCCGTGTGTGGCTTGGAAACGGCGTTTTGTGAATTCGAATGCTTTTGGCCATCATCGTATCAGTCATGTATCATCTCGGCGTGCACTGGCGGTTTACCTGTGTAGAATCTAAGCAATATTCGAGCTTATAAGCAATGAAGACCTGAAGATATGTAGCAGAAAGAACCCACCCAGCATACGCAGGGATTTCCCTGACCACGGTTACCCAGTACCCTCTCATCACCCCCTTTCGGAGGCCCCACGTACGCCACATTTCGAGGAAGACTGCGGAGAGCCGCTGGTCCGAGGGCGACCCGTACTGCCCCTGCATGCGCACTTTGAACATCTCCACGGGGGACGCGAGGATGGCATTTGCGGCACCTGCCATAGAGCCCGCTAGCGCAGTCTCTTTGAGGGACAGGTGGGGAAATGGGGAGATGATGCGTTTGGAGGCGCCGTATGCAGCGAAGAGGAGGGAGTTCACGCCTGCAACGCCGATTAACGGGCTTGCCATTCCTGTGCGAATCCGTCTCGTTAACAAGCTGTACTCCAGATATAGTCGAAGCAACTGGGCTGACCTTTGTAGAGCGCGAAGAACCCTTCCTTGCGGAGTGTCTGAGTGAGGATGTCCATCGGCCCTTTCTACCATGAACAATTCAGCCTCTGGTTCTGGGTGCGGAGATTATAACTACTCACAAACATGCCCTCTATGCAACATGCCACTGCAGTAAGCTTGCGTTTTCTCGATATGCCAAATGACACAACGCACTGGGAGCAACCTGCGCTCTGGTCTTGATCGTGTCCAACGGTTGCCCGACCAGCACCTGGGCCGCACCACCAACGCTACCGGCCAGGAGCTCGTTCACCGTCTCCCTCGATTTTGAGCTTGATGACATTGGTGTTAGTGGTTAAGCTCGAGATTTAGCTGATAGGTCAGGCGAAAAGTCAGGGAAAGTCCTGACCCAGGCCCCGTAGACTGCCGTAGTTGAAGTTGCGCCATTCCAGCAACTTGAATCACGCGACGATGATCGGAAAGGCGCTCGTTTTCTTCCGCTGCTTTGGTTTTCAGATTTGTTCGATCACTTCAACTTCAAATGCCTGGTTCCTCGTCAAAAGCTGCTGGATCCAGCTCCAAGAGCAAAGTCGCATCATCTAACTGGCTTGCGCTGAAAAAGGTGCACTTCTCAGCGGCTCAGCCGACGCGGTAATGCTAATCAAGTGCTGTTCTTGACCAGAAACTACCGGCCGCATCTGCAGAAAACACTTCTAGAGGGGAGGGTGGGAGGCCCCGCAAGAAGCGAAAGATCCAGGATAACCATGAGCCCACACCATCCACATCTTCCACCAAACTCGTGCCTGAACCGGCAGACTTCCCTAGACACACTGCAGGTGCCTTGCACCACCCCGTGAACGACGATGGTCAGGTCGAGATCGACTTGGACACGCCCGAGAAGAAGAATGGCGAATCAGTGGCCCACTTGCGCAAAATGGTCCTCGGGAAGATGGAATATACATCCACGCAGGAAATGTATGTTGCCTTCCAAATCCTCCCCTTTCTTCCCATCCCGTTCTTCGCGCCCCGCAGCGCTGACCAGAGATGCGTATGACTGATCACGAACACTTTACAGACCCGGAAAATTCCTCGCCCTCGATTGCGAGATGGTCGGCGTCGGCCCCGAAGGCGCCGAGTCCTCCCTCGCGCGCGTCAGTCTCGTCAACTACCACGGCGCCGTCCAGCTCGACGCCTTCGTCGCCCAGCGCGAGCGCGTTACGGACTACCGCACGCAGTGGTCCGGGATCCGCGCGTCTGACATGACCCGCGCGCAGCCCTTCGAGGACGTGCAGGCAAAGGTTGCGAAATTGCTTGAGGGACGGGTACTGGTGGGGCACGCAGTGCACAATGATTTGAAGGTGCTGATGCTGGGGCATCCGCGGGGGATGACACGGGACACGCAGTATCATGCGGGGAAGGCGCGGATGCTGGGGACCAACCGCCCTGCGCTGAGGAATTTGGTGAAGGCGGAGGTGGGGGTGGCGATACAGGAAGGGGAGCATTCTAGTGTCAGTGCACCACTCATTTCAGTCTAGCAATCTAATCTGATGCTGACTTTCACTAATTTTGCTACAGGTTATAGATGCACGCGCGACGATGGCTCTGTACAGACTACATCGCAAGGAGTGGGACAAGGGCTTTTCTTTCTCCCAGCCATCTTCATCCACCTCCCATTTATCTTCCAAGAAACGAGCACACTCCGAAGATCCTGATGAGTCCCCAAATGAAGCGCCAGCTGAGGAGTTCCCCGGTGGCGGGAGAAAGGGTGTCAGTTCTGGTCTGGGGGCTATCGTACGACACAAAGGGGGGAAGGGGAAAGGTGCGGCCGCTGGAGGAGGAGGGGGCGAGAAGAAAAAATGGTGGACGGAGTTGAGCGGCGGTACCGGCGCTGGAGGTGGAGGGGGGAAGAAGGGGTCGATACGGTTATAGCACCAGCACTACTATACATATTATTTTTCGGGTTAGTTGTTGACGAACATTGTAAACTCACCCTGTGCCCGATGCTCATACTTTATCCACCGAGATACATGTGCTCCTTACTTATTCATCTATCATGACAATATCATGGTACTCATTGGCCAGGAATGAACAGACGGGATGGCCAACTTGAAGACAACTTGAACAGAGTAGTGCTGTAGACGCCCACCATCGTCCTTCTCTGGATATCGCTTACCCACCGCTCCTTCACATATTTATCGCCTTTCGCTAAAAGCCAGCTTACATCACTGCTACCAGTTCATTAAATGTATAATAACGCTGAAGCGGGTCCATCCAGTGCGCCGATGCCATCCGCGACTTTTTTCGAGACTCCGAGCGATCAGCCCAGGATCACAGAGGTGCGCCAGAGGGAAGATTATGCGGGAGTCAAGTAAGTCGCCCTCCCATCTGTAGAGAAGTCCATTCTGACAGGAATAAAGTGTACTTTTCGGGCAGCCAACTCCGTCCATTCCCGACGCGACCTTCAACACCTTGCACACTTCCAGTGGCACAGTCATCAACGTCAACGGCAACATTGGCAACATTGGCAACATCGACAACGTCGGCAATCATGTGCATTACAACTATTACGGAGTCCCCCCCGTCGCGTCGTTCGATCCCTTGCACCCGCGTTCCCCATTCAACGATGCTCCCGTGGATCGCATATCCCCTTGCTTCGTGGGCCGTGATGAAGAGCTGCAGCTCTTCGCGAATGTGCTCGGCTTGTGCGATGGAGATACGCCGTCCCGCTACGCCGTTTGGGGAATGCCTGGTCTCGGAAAGAGTCAGCTTGCTCTGAAGTACGCCAACACATCATTCCGAGCGGGACGTCACACGCATATCATCTGGATCTCAGCAACGACAGTGGAGAAGGCCAACCAAGGGCTTGCCGGAGTGCTCGATTTACTGCAGCACCCGGACAGACATCATCCCGACCAAGCGGCGCGGATAACGGCCGCACGGCGCTGCCTGGAGCACTCAGAGCAACATGGCTTCCTCAAGTGGCTGATCATATTCGATGATGTGACAGTGGCGACAGTCCCATTCCTGCGCGAGAGTCTCCCACGTCAGAACTCTCATGGCAGCATCCTATTCACCACTCGCACAGCTGATATCGCCCAGGTCATTACGAGTGTGGCTGGGGAGCAGCATCCAGTCCATCGGCTAAATGCTCTCAGTCTTGAGCAGTCCACTGCGCTGCTCTTGACACGGGCCGGAATTCACAGCCGGGCGTCAGCTGATCTGGACAGTGCCAAAAACTTCGCCAGACGGATCGGATGTTTGCCTCTGGCGCTGGAACAGGCAGGATCGTACATGAAGCAGAACGGTCTCACCGGTGCCGGTCAGCTCGAGACATTGTATGATCAAAGGGGGTTGGAAGAGGTGATTAGCATTATTTTCACCTTCAATTAGACCCTAAAAGCTAATTCAGAGCTCAAGGTCATCGGCTGGAACAACAATTTGTCCTCTTACCAGGAGCAGTCGGTGTTGACAACATTCGCCGTCCAGTTTCAAAGGCTCGGAGAGATTGATCCAAATTTCCTCCGGCTACTAAAAGTGTTGGCTTTCTTCGACCCCGAAAGCATACCTCTGGATATCGTCGCCCTTGGTGCTGGAAGGCTAAACACCGATGCTGATGTTGCATCTGAGGTTGTGTCAGGAGAGTTCAGACACCTTCTTGGGCTCATTTGCTCCGAAACATGGCTGCGGAGGGCTTTGCGTCACTTCGAGGACCTTTCCTTAGCTCAACCGCACTATGACAAGAAAATATCCCTCCACATCCACGACTTGATTAAACTTGTCCTGCAACAGAGCACGCCGGCTGAACACTTGAGAGAGGACTCGCATTTTGTGTTTGCAGGTACCCTCCTTTGCAAAGCATTCCAAACAATAGGTGACCCAAGCTCGCCGCGGTCGTGGACAGAACACGAGATGTTTGTGCCACACTTGATGGCTTTCTTGAAGCACACCGGCACGCCAGCCACTGAGCTTCTGGTCATGAGCGGGCAAGTTGCATGGTATTTCTACCAACGAGGCCGCTACGGCGAGGCCGAGGCACTGTGTCGGCAAGCACTGGCAGGTTTGGAGCAGGAGCTCGGTACAGACCATCCGGACACACTGCGCGCGGCAAACACCCTCGCTGCCGTATACTTTAGACAAGGAAGACATGGACAAGCTGAAGCTATGTATCAGCGAGTACTGGCAGGCCGGGAGCAGCTTGGCGCAGACCACCGGGATACGCTGCAAACGGTAAATGACCTCGCTGCGCTGTACGCGATGCAGGGAAATTACAAAGAAGCCGAGCCATTTTATCAGCGAGCACTTGCAGGTCTGGAGCAACAGGTTTGTGCAGACCACCCAGATACATTGAAGACGGTGAATAACCTCGCGGGGCTGTACGTGAGACAGGGCAATTATGAAAACGCGGCGGCATTGTATCAGCGAGCACTGGCAGGCCAGGAGCAACGGCTTGGCGCAGACCACCCGGACACACTGCAGACGGCAAGTAACCTCGCTGTGCTGTACTCAAGACAGGGAAATTATGACAATGCGGTGACATTGTATCAGCGAGCATTGGCAGGCCAGGAGCAGCAGCTTGGCGTCGACCACCCGAGCACATTGTTCACGGTACACAACCTCGCTAGGCTGTACTACACCCAGGGATATTATGACACAGCCGAGCCATTGTATCAGCGAGCACTGGTAGGGCGGGAGCGGAAGCTTGGTGCAGACCACCCTGATGTATTGAGGACGATCAACAACCTTGCCGAACTGTATGAGCGGCAGGGGCGAATCGAGGAGGCAGAAATGACGCGCAATAAAGCGGGCAGACGGAACGGCTAGTAAGTTAGTCAAGTTCACGTCAGCACATAATCAACGCAGGACTGAAGTATTTTGCAGAGTCTGCAGAGTTGACAGTTCAAGACAGAACACGCTGACGCGGACTGTATCACGATGTATCCTGCCGCTTGATTATATCCATAATTCATGATTCGTGATATCGAAGATATATATATATATATACAGCTACATAGTCAGATATGATTCCAGTTATTAAAGGCATGTATATTAGATACTGTATAATTACGATGTTAGGTTCAAGCCAATTCCTTGTGATCGAGGTCACCGACCGGTTCACATGTTCACATGCACTTGTGACGTGAGACGAACTTGCCTTCAAGTTCAAAATGAGGTCTAAAATAGCAATCCGGCTGACTTTTAGGGGGCTCGGGCAAGGCTCGGGCGAAAATTTGGTCAAAGAAGATGTTCAAGGCCCAGATTTTCTCGTGACAGTCACGCGAAATAGGCTCAGTTCAGAGAGCCTTGGGACAAGTGACGAACCTAACATCGTAATTATATAGTATGGCTATGAGCAATGCGTGATGCATCTATGGAGAAACAGGTCTTAGGCCATGGCCGAATGAATCATAGTGTTTGATACAGTGGGTGGAAAGCAAGGAATTACGAATACGTAGTATGGGCATATCCTTGTCCGTGTGCGATAATCGGTTGGCGTAAGAGCCTAATCCGGGTTCCGCGTGAGGCGTGTGTGGGGTTATCCGTATGAGAATCGCGATATGCCGGTCTGTAGCTCAGTGAGGTATCGACGGGAAATTGGAACCAAGACATCATCATTTGATATTGGAGTCCATATTTTACGCAGAGTGGTTGTATGGCATGGCCGTATGCGTGGGTGCAGAACAGCACTCAGGCTAATCTAAGTCGGGGTCTTCTGGTGGTGCGTGAACGCAATGGCCGTGTCGTGTTGTCCGAGGTAACTCGAGTCGGATAAAGCAGTGTCGAGGCTCGAGCGCGGGCACCGCAGATGCGAATGCGAATATCCCCATCTCGCTAATCCCCGATCTACACCCCCGCGGATCCGCAATGTACATGTCCCCCGCCAGCCGCTGCAGCTCGAGGATCGTGCGCAGGAGCGGGAGCTGGTCGCGTGCAATCGCCATCGCATTTGCCGTGTTCCCTGCGTCAACACCAAGTGACGCGGGCGGAGAAGTCCATGCGCAGGCGAAATGCGTCAGTCCCGGGACTGCGCTCATCAGGTGGCGCGGGCAGCCGTCCCAGAACACCAGGCGTTCAAATGTGGCGAGGAGGTGCATTTCCCAGTAGCAGGCGGTGTACCGCGAATTGTGAGCTCTTGGGCGCCAATGTCAGATCTGGGGAGCGGAGAAAGGAGTCGGAGGGTGATTGCAGGGCCGATGCGAGGAGGTGCAGGGCGGTGAGGTTGGGAGGGTGCGGGAGAGGTGCGCGGGGGGTGGGAGGGGTGTGTGCTTTTGTTCGGATGAGGTAGGGAGTCCGGAGGTGGCGGCGAGCGTCACTGAGCGTACGTGTGTACTCAGAAACGTAGGGTCCTTCTGCAGGAACGCGTATGGGTCGCGTCAAACTCGTGCGTTGGAGGTATTATCAACATTGATGACGACGGTGGTATACAGAATCGGCTCGACCCACTTCGACGCGCGCGAGACGAGGCACAGGTGGAATGCGGAGTGTGTTGCGTGTGAGATGATGGCGTGGACGAGTTTGACAGGTAAGCAGGCGAATGCACTGGCGCTCGGCTGGGGGGCCATGGGGCGGTTTTTGCATCTGTACCGTGGGTGAGTCAGGGGGATCGAGGTCGGGGCGTCGATGGGGATAATTACAGATATACGGGGACAAAGGACGTCCAAAAGCACAAGTTCATGATGGGCGAGTGGAGGTGTGGCTATAGAGCGATCACAACACGTCAAGCCCATGCAATACATCCAGAACCAGGTAGCTGATGGCGTTGGAGCTTGGGATTCAACCAGAGTTGAAATGAGGTGACGATTTCGGGATGATAGCCAGAGGAGAAGGGATTATGTAGGATTGCTCGAAACTCTCAGCAAGGAGGTCAAGTAGTGCAGTGCGGGCGGATGTACGCCAGATACCAGCGCGATTGAGGAGCGGCGCAGGTCTCATGTCCAGCGTTGTTATCCTAGTACTGTCGCGCATGATGTCGAGCTATATGTGGTAGTCGACCGTGGCTTGTCAGGCAGAGGCAGTACATATTTGAACTCATCGTTGTCGTTGGGCAACCCCGGGCCGTCGGCAGCTTTGTACTGGTCAGCGGTCTCGCGTTGCGCAGCGCAAATCGTGGCGTGTTCTGTCTTGAACTGTCAACTGTCTGACCTTATTCCATCGTGATCCCTCTTATCTTGAAAGTTGTTATAGTTCCGCCCAGATCCGCCCCACATCGCTATAATGCTGTAGACCACGAGGCAGATGCAGTGGAGAGTTTGAGTGATCCTATAGAATCCCCATCTCCTCTGGCTATCATCCTGAAATTGTCCCCTCATTTCCTACAACAGGTTCATCCCAAGCTCCGTAATAGTCATGCCGTTCAACTCAGAGCCGCCTCCGCCCGACACCCTCCCCTTGTCTCGCCAGTGCGACTCACCTGTCGAAGACTTCGACAGATCGGTGTCGCAAGCGGAGTTACCAATTCTGCAAGTTCGACACGACATTGTGTCCAACTCTGAGCTCGAAGACACAACAGCCGCGGACCATCCACTGCTTCATGACTCGGAAGCGCGCGATGAAGGAGTCGAAACCGACTCGAGTGGCAGCGACGACTTGAAAGGCGCTGTCGCAACGGTGACAATGGCTATGTCACGCAAAGGCAAGCTTATTAGGGTGTTTGTCTTCCTGGCCATTGAAGTAGCGTGGCTGGTGTTCGGCTTGATATGCTATCACAGTGTGATCAAGGCTCCTCTTCTACCCTTGGACATCTTCGGCCTCCAAACGTCAAGCGACACATTCTTTCGCAGCATCCTCACATCCAGTACGCATCACTCCTTGTCTACAAACTGCGCCTACTGACACACCCCACTCTAGTCTCCGTCCTCTGGCAACTCTGCGCCCTTTTGCCCCTCCACCAGCTTATCTTCAACGATTTCTCCTCCGAATGGTCCTACCAGCTCCGCCAACACCCCTCCATCGCCCTCCCCACCGCCGACCGTGTCTCCACCCTCACCTCCGGCCTCCTCGACCGCATCAGCCACGCATGGCACCGCCGCGCAAGCACGCGCTATTACCTCGTCTTTGCGGCATCGTTGGCGTTGCTGGTGCTGCAGCCAGTCGCGCCGGGTGTGGTCACGGTGGGGCTGGATACAGTGGAGAAGGCGGTGGTGCTGAGCGTAGGGGCAATGCCGCTGACCATCCCGACGGTGGATACGGCGAACTATGAAACACTGCTGGCGGAGGCGCTATTGGTCAGAGCTACACATTTTGTGTATGTATCTCAGGTTGAGCATTTAGTGCTGAATTATGTGTGTTCGTTTTCTCCCTCCATAAGTTTCAACTCAACTGAGCTTCCACCAAAGGACCTCCCGCCCAACGTGCTCTTCGGTCTGCCCCCATCAGGGAACCTCTCCAGCTACCTGCGATACAAAACCGATGCTGTGTTTTTCGACTTCAAATGCCAATACCTTGCTCCAACCTACAGCGGTATTGGTGGATCCATGAATTTCGCGAACTGGACTTTCGGAGGGGACACGATCGGGAGCTTGGACCGCAACGCTGCCCCGGACTCTGTGGCACCGAGGCAATTCCTCAGTGGTGCGTCGCTTCCTGGCACTTTGGATGCATGATCGCTTACCCTTGTTTCCAGGATTTTGGCCCCTGACACTCCTCACCGGACCGGGCGTGTCCAACGGCTCCTTTGCCTGGCTCATCATCGGCAACGCCCTCGTCGACCTTTCCCCCCTCTCCCCATCCACGCGCACCTACAATGCCTCCGGGTGGTATGATCTCGTTATGAACATCCAAGCATCCGCGGCCGGAGAGGCAGCCACCCTTGCCAACATGTCCACGACCGCTTCTGTCCTCTTCTGCGATCCCGGGATGCGGCTCGGATCGGTCGATGTGACCCTGCAGTCCCGAGCGCTTTCGGTCAACCAGATGGGGACGGCGAGTGCGGGGACGATCGATCCCGCCGAGGCGTCTCGGATGCTCGGGAGAAGCCTCAACGGGATGGTATACGACCAGGTCCTTGCGCCCACCGACGCCGCGGCGGCGGCCCAGGGGCTCAGCCGCCTCGCCTACGAGTTCCTCCTGGCCTCTCCACCCAGCGGGAGCATCGCTACCGCCACTTTCATCAGCTGCAATCCCTCGATAACATCACCGCCTCCCTTAATTCGTACACCAGCGCAGCCGCGTCGAACGCTTACCTCGACGGCTTCCTCGGCGCGGCCACCGTCCCAGCTACGGAGCTTGACAACATCGAGCGGCTGTTGCTGAGTTGGCCGCAGTGGATCGTCACGGCGGTCCTGACGATCGCGGCGAGTACGCTCTGTGTGGCGTCGTTGCTGGTGGGCGAAGATACCGCGCATCTGCGACCGCTTACATTGGTGGCGGTGGTGGAAGTGTTGGATGGACGGGATAGCGTCGCGGAGGTCGGCGGGGAAGGGTCGCATAAGGTGTAGATCTGTCGGGAAACGCTCCCATCACCCAATGCAAGTACCAATGCATTGCGACCACCGAGCCTGCACGTCGCAGCTCAGGACATGGATGAGCTCAACCGGTAAGCAGGCGAATGGGCTTGTACTTGGCTGGAGGGCACGGGGCGGTTTCTGTGTCTGCACGGAAGGTCAGTTAGGGGATCGAGATCAAGATTATCGATGGGGGACACTGACAGGTTTACGGGGAGAAAGGACGTCCATATGTGATGAGTCCCCTGATGAAACGCTAGCTGAGGAGTTTCCCGGTGGCGGGTGAAAGGGTGTCAGCTCGGGTCTGGGGGCTATCGTACAACACAAGGGGGGCAAGGGGAAAGGTGTGGCCGCTAGAGGAGGGGGGGGCGGGGAAGGAGGGGAAGGGGGGAGAAGGTGGGCGAAGTTGAGCGGTGGTACTTGTACTGGAGGAGGAATATAGTTATAGCACAAGCACCAGTATTTTTCAAGTTGGTTGTTGTCGAACATTGTGTGTACACTGGTGTTTGGGTGTTATTGCTGAGTACTTGTCGTCGTCTATCATAACAATATTAATATTATGGTGCACATTGGCCAGGAATGAATAGGCGGGAGGGCCAACGTGAAGCTTGAAGAATATCGTAAAGCTGTAGACCACAAGGCGGTGCAGAAACGTAACCTAAGTGATGCAGAGGCGCCCACCTCTCTAAGGTCTCTCAATCTCCAAATTCGCCGCTCCTGCACACATTTATCTCCTGTCACGAATAGCCATCTTGCATCACTCCTACGAGTTGCCTTTAGATGTATAATAATGCTGAAGCGGGTCTATCCAGTGCGCCGATGCCACTATCTACGACTTTTTTCGAGACTCTGCGCGATCAGCCTGGGATCGCAGAGGTGGACCAGAGGGCAGATCATATGGGAGTAAAGTAAGTCTCCCTCTTATCTGTCAAGACGTCCATTCTGACAGTAATAAAGTGTACTTTTCGAGCAGCCAACACCGTCCATTCCCGACGCGACCTTCAACACCTTGCACACTTCCGGTGGAACCGTCATCAACACCAACGGCAACATCGACAACATCGACAACATCGACAATCGTGTGCATTACCACTATTACGGAGCTCCCCCTGTCGTGTCGTTCGATCCCTTGCACCCGCATTCCCCATTCAACGATGCTCCCGTGGATCGCATTTCACCTTGCTTCGTGGGCCGCGATGAAGAGCTGCAGCTCTTCGCGAATGTTCTCGGCTTGTGCGATGGAGATATACCGTCCCGCTGCGCCGTTTGGGGAATGCCTGGTCTCGGAAAGAGTCAGCTGGCTCTCAAGTACGCCAACACATCATTCCGAGCGGGATGTCACACGCATGTCATCTGGATCTCGGCGACGACAGTGGAGAAGGTCAGCCAAGGGCTGGCCAAGGTGCTTGATTTGCTGCAGCACCCGGAGCGACATAATCCTGACCAAGCGGCACGGATAACGGCCGCACGGCTCTGCCTGGAACACTCAGAGCAATATGGCTTCCTGGAGTGGCTGATCGTGCTTGACGATGTGACAGTGGCGACTGTGCCATTCCTGCAAGAGAATCTCCCACGTCAAAACTCTCATGGAAGCATCCTAATCACCACTCGCACGGCTGAAATCGCCGAGGCCGTTACGAGCGCGGCTGGGGAGCGATATCCTATCTGTAAACTAAATGCTCTCAGTCTGGAGCAGTCGACCGCGCTACTCTTGACACGGGCGGGAATTCACAGCAGCACGGCAGCCGATGTGCACAGCGCCCATAATCTTGTCAGACGGATCGGATGTTTGCCTCTGGCTGTGGAACAGGCAGGATCGTATATGAAGCTGAACGGTCTCACTGGTGCCGGTCAGCTCGAGACCTTGTATGATCAACGGGGGTTGGAAGAGGTGATTAGCAGCTATTTTCGTCGTCAATTAGAAGCTAATTCGGTGCTCAAGTGCATCTGCTGGAACAATAGCTTATCATCTTACCAAGAGAAGTCGGTGTTGACAACATTCGCCATGCAGTTTCAAAGGCTCGGTGAGATTGATCCGACTTTCCTCCAACTGCTGAAAGTGTTGGCTTTTTTCGACCCCGAAAGCATCCCTCTTGATATCGTCGTCCTTGGTGCTGGAATCATTGGCCGTCATCTTGATGCGCACGAGGTGTCCAAATCGACCGTCTTTCTGACACCTCAGGTATCAAACCGGCAGAATCAACCACCATCCTTTATTTCACCAAACACAGATGTTGATGTTTCATCGGAGGTTGTGTCAGGAGAATTCAGACACCTTCTTGGGCTCATTTGCTCCGAAACATGGCTACGGAGGGCTTTGCGTCACTTCGAAGACCTATCCTTAGCTCAACCTCACTACGACAAGAAAATATCCCTTCATATCCACGACTTGATCCAACTTGTCCTGCAGCAGAGTGCACCAGAAGAACAATTGAGAGAGAACTCGCATTTTGCGCTCGCGGGTACCCTCCTTTGCAAAGCATTCCAAACAATAGGTGACATAAGCTCGCCGCGGTCTTGGACAGAACTCGAGAGGTTTGTGCCACACTTGATGGCTTTGTTGAAGCACGCCGACACGCCAACCACTAAGCTTCTGGTCATGAGCCGGCAAGTTGCATTGTATTTCCGGGAACGAGGCCGCTACGACGAGGCCGAGGCACTGTACCGGCAAGCACTGGCAGGTCTGGAGCGGCAGCTTGGTACGGACCATCTGGACACGCTGCGCACGGCAAACGGCCTCGCTTTCCTATACCGTAGGCAAGGAAGATTTGGACAAGCTGAGGCTATGTATCAGCGAGTACTGGCAGGCCAGGAGCAGCTGGGTGCAGACCACCCGGATACGCTAAACACGGTACATGGCCTGGGTTCGCTGTACTCAGTGCAGGGAAATTTCAAAAAAGCCGAGTCATTTTACCAGCGAGCACTTGCAGGCCGAGAGCAGCAGCTTGGTACAGACCATCCGAACACGCTGAACACAGTAAACAACATCGCTTTGCTGTACATGAGACAGAAAAATTATAACAACGCAGCGGCATTGTTTCAACGAGCACTGGCAGGCCAGGAGCAGCAGCTTGGCACAGACCACCCGGACACACTGAACACGGCAAGTAACCTCGCATCACTATACTCAATACAGGGAAATTATGACAACGCGACGGCATTGTGTCAGCGAGCACTGGCAGGCCAGGAACGGCAGCTTGGTGCAGACCACCCGAGCACATTGTTCACGGTACACGACCTTGCTTTGTTGTACAGTAATCAGGGATATTATGACGCAGCCGAGCCATTGTTTCAGCAAGCACTGGCAGGACGCGAGCGGAAGCTCGGTGCAGACCACCCTGATGTATTGCTGACGGTCAGCAACCTTGCCGAACTGTATGAGCGGCAGGGGCGAATCGAGGAGGCAGAAATGACGCGCAATAAAGCGGGCAGACGGAACAGCTAGTAAGTTAGTCAAGTTCATATCAGCACATAATCAACGCAGGACTGAAGCTTCCTGCAGAGTCTGCAAAAGGGACAGTTCAAGACACAACATGCTAACGCGGACTGTAACACGATGAATCGTGCCGCTTGATTATATTCATAATTCATGATTCGTGATGTCAAAGATATAGATATTGATACAGCTACATATTCAGATATGATTCCAGTTATTAAAGGTATGTATATTATATATGGCTATGAGCAATGCGTGATGCATCTAGGGGGAAACAGACCTCAGGCTATGGTCGAATGAATCATAATGTTTGATTCAAGACATCATTATTTGATGTTGGAGTTGGTCGTACGAGGTCGTATGGCATGGCTGTGTGCGTGGGTGCAGAACAACACTCAGGCCAATCTGAGTCGGGGTCTTCTGGTGGCGCGTGAAGGCAATGGCCGTGTCGTGTTGTCCGAGTCGCGTCGAGTCGGATAAAGCAGCGTCGAGGCTCGAGTGCGGGCACCACAGATGTGGATACGAATTTCCCCATCCCCGTTGGTGCTTGGGATAAAATGAGGCGGCGATTCCAGGATGATAGCCAGAGGAGAAGAAGATTATGTAGGATTGGTACTGGAGGAGGTCAAGTGCTGTCAAGTGGTGCGGTGCCGGGCGGATGTAAGCCAGATAGCGCCGCGAATGAGGAACGGCACAAGTCCCAGGTCCAGCGTCGTTGACACTGTCACGCATGATGTCGAACTACATGCTGTCGTCGACCGTTCTCTTTTCGAGAGCCCAAGCACAAATTTCGGGTACCCTCAGGCAGTCGTTGTCAGTTGAGTTCATCGTTGTCGTCGCAGGGCAGCCCGGCATCCCGGCAGCGCTTACCCGTCGGTGGCTTTGTATGTACTGGTCAGGGTCTCCCGTCGCAGCACAGATTGTGGCGTGTTCTTTCTCGAACTGTCAACTATCCGACCTTGTCCGACCCGCAGGACCCTTCAGTGCTTCTGAGTGGACATTTACGCAGGGGTATCGCGATATCTGCCCATTGTGACCCCTCGTATCTTGAATGTCGTCATAATTCCGTCCGCTCGGGAGTCGTAGCTCGGGAGAATGGAGCTCCTCTTCATTTTCCTGGTGTCCGAATGCTCTTGCCGCACAAATATCTGCATAGCTCGCTGAATCGGGCGACATTTTCTACATCTGTACTCTGCAGCCATCCGAAATAGCTGTGAATGGAGCTGGACTGGACTGTTTCACTGGGCTCGCTTGAAGCCTTTGATTCCCAGTGATATGCCGATATAGACTGTTGAGATTGATACAGCTGTCACCGATGACAATCGCTAGACACTGCACCACAAATACGCGCCTGAGCAGCACATACAGCTGGACAGCACTCATCACCGCTCAGTACCTCACCGAGCTCCCGTGGAACATGCTTGGGAACAGCATATTTTTCCTGTGTTGGTTATTCACTGTTGGGTTCTCAACCAACCATGCTGGTTACACATACTTCATCATGGGTGTTCCTGACCAGTGCCTATGTACCGGAGCGCAGCCCTCGGCAACTCTTCAAATCCGATAGGCAACCGACCGGTAGCTGCAGCTTTCAGCCTTAAGTTCTTTACTGCGTACCAACCCGTCGCAACTCGCTGGGTCTTGTCCGTCGTCAGGATTTAGCACCCACAAGTCGCTGTAGCTGGACAATTGTCATTGATATTCGTCAGCTGTAACCTGTCTCGCATGGCAGATCGTGTCATGTCACCGACGGCTGGATGATACATATGCATGCTTCAGTACATCTGAATCCACGGGCAGCGGGGACAGGCATCCGGTTACCGTGAGTCGCCCGTATCACTCGTGACCCTTGTCTTTCGAAATTGCAATTACGTACGGGTAACGGACATCTACTTGGAATGAATTACTAATTGGTGGCAATTCGATCTTTATTGCACCGGAAGAAAATGTGTGAACTTGGAACTGCAAGTCAACTCTTGAGCGAAATTCGGGCAACGAGGATGAGTGGGTGTCTGGAGGTTCACCTAATTACAAAATTGACAGAGTTGTAAGCAGTTCCTCGGCAATCACAAGTCTGTCAGGCAAGATCCTGACGATTTCTCCAAAAATCCGTGATATCCAGCCTCAAATTTCCTACAGCCAGGCAGATATAGACTGTTTGGGGGCCTCAAATCCCCTAAATTTCAGGCACATTAAGAGGCAGCTTCCGGGGACCTCGCATCGTGGTCGTGGTGCAAAGCATTAAATATGTCACGGTTCTTCAAGCTTCAAGCTTTAAGTTGGACCTGGCGCCTGTTCGCTCCCAACGCCAGGCATGATGATAAACGATGATAACCAAACAAGAGCATCTCAATTTAGCGGTACAAACATAGATGATTTTCAGGACATCTCGAATTCGAGGACACTGGTTTCAAGTTGTTCGACCCTCAGCGCGAGACGACGCCAGTTCAATCAAGCCAACAGGAGCATCGGCATCATTTGACTCTTGTTCACAAACCACTTGGTACTCAACGTTCAACGTTCGAGTTCACCCAAAGTGGCTCGTTTGTTCATTATAGCATTCACCGGATAAACTTTTCATTTCATCAGGAACTTCGTTCAGTGAGTTTTCTCGCCGTATCAGCCCCAAAATCCCGATGACCCATCTCGATTCTCAGCTTCAGCATGCTTCCAAATGCTATCTGCGCGGAATGCAGTGCTGGCGCAACAGATACCTATCACATCACATCATCGCCTGTCCATGAGCTGCTCGGTACAAACCTGCCCCCCAGCACAAAGACGCAGATAGATATCGCCCGGGAAGCCCTTGGAGACCTTCAGAAAGATCTAGACGATCTGGACAAAGATATTTTGCAGACGCGTATCGAATACCAGCGTCTGCTGGCGAAGCGAAATACACTGCAGGATTACGCATATGCTCACAAAGGACTCTTGGGCCCTTTGCGTCGACTTCCAGCCGAGATGCTTGCCGAGATATTCATCCATGCCCTTCCAGAATATCCCGCCAACCTATCAGTATATGATGCCCCGCTGCTGTCGCAGGGTGTTTGCAGGCGATGGAGGGACGTCAGTCGTTCAACGCCTGAACTTTGGTCGCGCATCTGCATTCACCTCGGAGATGGGCAGTTTGACGCGCATCTGGAAATCACGACCGCCTTCGTGATTCGTTCGGCCAAACACCCCTTATCAATCTCTTTAGGCCCACTCGAGCGTTATCCGACTACTATTCCGGAGGGACATCCGGCTCTTAAGCTATTGGTCACGCAGTGCGAGCGCTGGCATGCATTGCGTCTTCAATTACCATTGCCCATCCTTAGAGAGCTCACTGCAGCAAAAGGGAGACTTCTGTCACTCAACAGTCTCCATTTAATCACTGGAGCAGTGTACTGGGACATAGACGAAGCAATTCTCGATACATTTGCCTATGCACCCAGGCTTAAAAGCTTTCAGGCAAACGCCCACGAGTGGGATGACATCGTGGACACCAGAGCACTACTTCTTCCATGGAGTTGCCTTACAAGTCTGCACCTTGATGAGCGTCGAGCCGGAGTCATTTGGGTCCTTCTACAGGACTGCCCGAACCTGGTGCACCTTGAAGCTCATATATCCGATGAAATGCCTGATATCGACGTCCCTAATGTGAAACTCCCGCACCTTCTGTCACTATCACTCGCATTTCAAGAATCATCAGCCATCCTTTCTACCCTCACCCTACCCATTCTAGAGCAGGCCTCATTTAGATTAACTGCAGACATGCCGGATCTTGATGCTGTGGATCTCTCAGTCACTTGGCAGGTGCGATGCGGCCTCGACCGACTGCTGTCGCAATCACAGTGCACCCTATTGAAATTGCGGCTTCAGGCCGCGGATGATATCTACGCACTTAGACTGCTTGATCTCGATGATTGCCTGCATGCACTACCGGAGTTGACGGACCTCGATGTGTGCCAACTTGGACTTAGCTCCACGACAGTGCATAGTTTCATGGTCAAGATGACCAAAGTCAACGAGTCTAAATCTCTCGTCCCAAAGCTGAAACGTTTTGTGCTTTCCACCCTTCTAAAACACGGTGGCCCTGAATTTAGCTGGGCTGTGCTTGCGGATTTCGTGAAGGCGCGGCGGGTGGTTGGAGGTCAATTTGAGATTCTCCAGAGTCTCGAATTGACAACTGATGCAGAGGGAGTGGCTGCGGCTGTGGAAGATGGATTTAATGTTTTGGACACACTTCGCGCTTTCAAAGCTCAAGGGATGCGGGTGGAGGTCATCAGCGAAGATCGGGAGGTACGCTGGCTATAGGCTTGCTGCTGATGTGGCAATTGTGATTTCGTGATGAAGGGATTTTTTGAACTGCACCCAAACTGCATCTTTACTGGCTCGAAATGTATTCAGTTTCAAAAGCTTGTCAATCGGTTTGTGTTTGATTTCGCTTTCTGAGTACTCAGATCTTGCTCAAACCACAAATCTCAGAGCTGAAGTGGCGTCTCAGCAGGGCCCGAATTGATCACCAACGCGCATGATGTCGAGCTATACTTAACGGCTATCATTGAGCTCGTCGTCGCTGTCATTGCAGTGGGCACTGGCGCTCACCGTCGGCAGCTTTGTAGTCAGCTGTCTCTCGCAAGTACAGTATTGTCACTTCTCTTCTGGTCACCGTTCTTTTTTGCGTTCCAACAATCACTGTTTTCTACCGAGGATAGCTCTCCATTTATAGTCATCTCGCTGCTCGGTCTTTTAAAACAATGGTCCAACTCTCTCCATCCAAACGGGCAGGCGATCGTGTCAATCACGATCTCTCCTTACACTTTGCTTTAACATGCTCGTATAGATGCGCAAAATCCCCCTCTATCTCCGGAATGGTTTGAGTTCGCACCCGAACTGAGCTAGAGCATATTGGTCCTCAATTGTGCGGATAGCGGTCGATCATTGGGCGCATTGTATCGGCCAGGTCCATTTTATACTCTCCAATGCGACATAGTCTCCTTCAGATTCCGTCAATCTAACAAGCACAGTACAAGAGATGCAATTGTTAACATACTCGCCGTTGATGCCATACATGGACACTGGATCCGCCACTCGGAACGCGTCAGGTTGGGATTTACTTTTCTCCAGACGACCATTGTACCTTCACGAATCAGGGCTGGATTGATGTGCTGTCATGTCGTGCCGAGTTGTATCGTGTGGGGTAAATCAGCGTCGAAGCTGGAGGGCGGGTACCGCAGATGCGAATGTGAATCTCGCCATCGCGCCCAATCTACATCTACATCTTCGCCGACGCACATGCATCGACGAACCGCGTCTCCCTATTGGGCGCCTCCTCTGCCCACGCCTACTCATATCCTTCTCCCCCACATCCCCTATACCCGCTGCTGATATTATGCCGCATGAAATCGCCTGGCCACGACGCGGAGATGAACACTACCCGCAGATCCGCAATGTGCATGTCCCCTTCCAGCCGCTGCAGCCCCTTCGCGGTGAGGAGCTCCCCGCGCACGCGCACGACCCGACGCGCATCCGCGGGAGGTCGAGGATTGTGCGGAGGAGCGAGAGCTGGTCGCGTGCAACCACGGCCGCATTTGCTGCGTTCCCTGCGCCAAGTTGCCAGCGCCGATTGACCGAGGCGGAGTCCGCGCGCAGACGAAGCGCGTCAGTCCCAGCACCGCACCCATCAGATGCCGTGGGCAGCCGTCCCAGAACACCAGATGTTCGAGTGTGGCGAGGAGGCACGTTTCCCAGTGGAAGGCGGCGTAGCTAGGGTCGCTGCGGACTGTGAGCTCTCAGGACGCTAATGTCAGATCTGGGGAGTGGAGGAAGGAATCGGAGGGTGCGTGTAAGGCGGATGCGGGCAGGTGCAAGGCAGTGAGGTTGGGGAGGTTGCAAGAGAGGTGCGCGGGGGGAGGACGAGAGGGAGGGGTGTCTTTTTCTGTCCGGAGGGATGCGGAGGCAGCGGTGGGCGTCAACGAACGAACGTGCATGCTCAGGAACGCAGGGTCCTTCTACAGGAACGCGTCTGTGTCGCGTCGAATTCGCGCGTTGGAGGTGTTATCACCTCTGATAATGACCGCGGCATAAAGAACCGGTTCGACCCACTTGCGCACCGACGCGTGAGACGAGGGTCAAGTGGCATGCGGCGCTGGGAGAGGAGCATGCTGCGTGTGGGGTGATTGCGTAGACGAGCTGAATGGGCTTGCAATTGGCTGGAGGGCTCCCGGGCGGTTTCTGCGTCTGCGCGGTGGGTGAGCCAGAGGGATCGGGATTGGGATCATCGATAATACTCACGGATATACTGGAAGAAAGGAAGGTCCATATATGCCATGCGTCGAAACGAGGCGCCAGCCGATGAGTTTCCCGGTGGCGGGCGAAAGGGCAATGGGAAAGGTGCACCCGCTAGAAGAGGAGGGGCGAGAAGAAAAGGTGGTGGACGGAGTTGACCGGTGGTCCGGTGCAGGAGGGAAGAAGGGGTTGATATGATTATAACACCAGCAGTAGCATCATTCTTCAAATTGTTTGCTGTTGGTGAACATCGTAAGCTCATCGTGTGCGCGATGCCCTGTCGACGTGTTGTTTGGGTATTATTGCATAGTACTTATCATTGGATATCCTCGCAATATCCTCATATGCATTGGCCATGAATGAATGGGCGGGAGGGCCAACTTGAAGACAACTTGGAGAACAGAGCAATGGTGTAGGCCAAAAGGTAATGCAGAGACGCCCACCAACAACGCCTTTTCTGGACTCGTCAAGATTCGTTGAGCGCTAGATCTAGCCTACTGCCATTTTCCAGAAAGTCAGATAGCTGGAACAGATGGGTCCGTAGCCATATGGCTACGGTTCCGGCTGCTCGGCCCCCGAATTCTCGGGCCATGTGGTAACGCCACTCCTCCACCCATTCGGGCCTAATCCAAGCCTTATGTCGATCGCGTCACATAAATCATTCCCACTGGCTTACATTTTTCAGAGTCAAGATGCAATATATTGTGTTGCACGTCGATGGCAGGTACGCTGCTGCTCTGCGTCCTCAGGCCCTCTGCTCTCGCAATTATATAATAGTGTGTCCATGTACTTATTTCATTCAAGTGTAGTATTTCATAATCGCTACACGGCACCGGTGACAGCACACTGCTCAAATCACACGTGTCACTAGTGTGATGCACTATATCGCTGCTGTTACGTAGCATCAAGGATATTTATGGTGGTGCACTCATGTACTGACCTGACCTGAGGCCTCCGGGCTACTTCTCTATCCATGATAAGAGGACGGACTGCTTAAGCCCCCTAGCGGCCAGAATCTTGTGGCTGACCCAATTGCAACTGACCTGTGCGGAAACCCTTATAATTAGATATTTGTCAAACTATGACCAACCTAATGACTCACAGAAGCAAATGACCTGCCTAATTAGGCGGCGTAGTGGAGTGGTGGAGTAAGTGGCGTGGCATCCGTAGCCAAACAGCTCCGTACCCAAACAGCTCCGTACCTATCTGTTCTAGCTCTCAGACGTTCTCCCATTTTCAGCTCGAAGCGGATTTGACCAAAAACCACCAAATTTGGCCTGATCACCCGTTCCCACCACGTCCATCTCGCATACACGATTTCTCGATGGTTAGCGCGTGAAACCACTTGCGGTCTCTTCGAGAATCAAAGTAGTGATATGCCCGCACAACGTGTGGTTCTTAGATTTTCAATATATGCTAATGCTGCTCCGCTGGACTGCCTGCTCCCAACGCGAGCTCAAATCAGTCCAAGTCCACTGTATCTTCAAATTCACACCACTCGCTACCTACGCCGTGGCATAAACAATTGCCTTACCTTGTCCCGCATCGAACCATGTCGCGCTGCAAGCATTTTTGAGTCCAACATTCGAGGCAAACACATCGAAAGTTCTGCTGCCGATCACTTGCCCCTTGCCCTCTTACTACTATGGCTCTCATTGACTTGCACATCCATCCCACACTCTAAATTTTTCTTTGAGGATTTCCGACGCATCCTTGTCAACCTGTGTTCTGCCTTGTCCACCGCCTACCTCTAAACCAACCCTGTGCAATGACGAGCCTACCTCTCCAACGGATATTCACAGTCTGCAAGTTACACCGGGAGACAAATATTGCCATGCCGCCTCAGGAGTCAGAGAGTCAGCTCGCGAGCCAAACAAAACAAAAAAGGATGAAAATGATGCCCAGGTGCGAGTATTGTCTACTGTACAACGATGTGTGCAGTCTTGAACTGTATAATCCTGCTCACTGCCGGCTTCTTCCACAGGCTCTTCCTCTATTGCTTATTTGGAGCCTTCAACAACATCATCATCATCCCCTTCCTCGTGCTCAGCCTGCTCTTCCTCGTCCGACACATGTCCCTCATGCTCCGAGTCATTCACAGGGCTACTGTTGCGGGATGATGGATGGGAAACCTGCCGACTCGACGCCATTCCTGCCAGTGTTGCTGCAACATTGGCCTCTTGATCTGGTAGCAACTCAGCTAGTATCATTTAGAGCTTCTTTTGAGGGAGGCAGAATCAGGAGGAGTCTGTGATGGTGCCTACTTCTTACCCTTCTTCGTCGGGCTGGTTTCTGGTTCCTAGCTTTTGCCGAAGTTGTAGCAGAGCGTTTCCAGCACTATTATCCATGACAAATAGATGAGATATGGTTTAACGAGTTTAAAAGTCAGTGTGCGAGTCAATGAGAGTCATAATGATGGGAGGGCAAGGGGCAAGTGATCGGCAGCAGCACTTTCGACGTGTTTGCCTCCAATGTTGGACTCAAAATGCTTGCAGCGCGGCACGGTTCGATACAGCAAAGGCATACGCAACTTACTATGCTATAGCGTCGGTAGCGAGCGGCGTGTAATTGAGATTATGATGCATTTGGACTGATTTGAGGTCGTTCTGCGAGCAGGCAGTCCTGTGAAGCAGCATGGGCATATATTAAAAATCTAGAAACCTCACGCTGTGCGGGCATATCACTACTTTGATTCTCGAAGAGACCGCAAGTGGGTTGACGCGCTTACCATCGAGAAATCGTGTATGCGAGATGGACGTGGTGGGAACGGGTGATCAGGCCAAATTTGGTGGTTTTTGGTCAAATCCGCTTCGAGCTGAAAACGGCAGTAGCGCTCACCCTCGCTCACCGATCCTTCACACATTTATCTCGTTTCGCTAAAAGCCGGTTTACTTCACTCCTACGAGTTGTCTTTATGATGTATAATAATGCTGAAGCGGGTCCATCCAGTGCGCCGATGCCACTAGTACTGGCGCCATCCACGTCTTTTTTCGAGACCCTGGGCGATCAGCCTGGGATCATGGAGTGGAACCAGAGGGAAGGCGTGGGAGTGAAGTAAGTCTTCCTCCCATCTATCAAGACATACATTCTGACTGGAGTGAAGTGTACCTTTCGGGCAGCCAAAACCGTCCATTCCCGACGTGATCTTCAACACTTCCCACACTTCTGGCAGCACCGTCTTCAACGCCAACGGCAACATTGACAACCATGTGCACAATAACTATTACGGAGTCCCCGCCGCCGCCTCGTTCAATCCCATGCATCCGCGTGCCCCTTTCAACGATGCTCCCGTGGATCGCATATCCCCTTGCTTCGTGGGCCGCGATGAAGAGCTGCAGCTCTTCGCGAATGTGCTCGGCTTGTGCGATGGAGATACACCGTCCCGCTACGCCGTTTGGGGAATGCCTGGTCTGGGAAAGAGTCAGCTTGCTCTGAAGTACGCTAACACATCATTCCGAGCGGGACGTCACACGCATATCATCTGGATCTCAGCGACGACAGTGGAGAAGGCCAACCAAGGGCTTGCCGGAGTGCTCAATTTGCTGCAGCACCCGGACAGAGACCATCCTGACCAAGCGGCTCGGATAACGGCCGCACGGCTCTGCCTGGAGCACTCGGAGCAATATGGCTTCCTCAAGTGGCTGATCATATTCGATGATGTGACAGTGGCGACTGTGCCATTCCTGCGCGAGAGTCTCCCACGTCAGAACTCTCATGGCAGCATCCTATTCACCACTCGCACAGCTGATATCGCCGAGGCCATGACGAGCGTGGCTGGGGAGCAGCATCCAGTCCATCGGCTAAATGCTCTCAGTCTAGAGCAGTCCACTGCGCTGCTCTTGACACGGGCGGGAGTTAACAGCAGCACGGCAGCCGATGTGGACAACGCCCATAATCTTGTCAGACGGATTGGATGTTTGCCTCTGGCTGTGGAACAGGCAGGATCGTATATGAAGCTGAACGGTCTCACCGGTGCCGGTCAGCTCGAGACCTTGTATGATCAAAGGGGGTTGGAAGAGGTGATTAGCAACTATTTTCGCCTTCAATTAGACCCTAAAGGCTAATTTGGAGCTCAAGGTCATCTGCTGGAACAACAGTTTATCCTCCTACCAGGAGAAGTCGGTGTTGACAACATTCGCCGTGCAGTTTCAAAGGCTCGGAGAGATTGATCCAAATTTCCTCCGGCTACTAAAAGTGTTGGCTTTCTTCGACCCCGAAAGCATACCTCTCGATATCGTCGCCCTTGGTGCTGGAAGGCTAAACACCGATGCTGATGTTGCATCTGAGGTTGTGTCAGGAGAGTTCAGACACCTTATTGGGCTCATTTGCTCCGAAACATGGCTGCGGAGGGCTTTCCGTCACTTCGAGGACCTATCCTTAGCTCAACCTCACTACGACAAGAAAATATCCCTCCATATCCACGACTTGATTCAACTTGTCCTGCAACAGAGCGCACCGGCAGAACAATTGAGAGAGGACTCGCATTTTGCGCTCGCGGGTACCCTCCTTTGCAAAGCATTCCAAACAATAGGCGACCTAAGCTCGCCGCGGTCTTGGACAGAACACGAGAGGTTTGTGCCACACCTGATGGCTTTGTTGAAGCACGCCGGCACGCAAACCACTAAGATTCTGGTCATGAGTCGGCAAGTTGCAAGGTATTTCTACCAACGAGGCCGCTACGACGAAGCCGAGGCACTGTTCCGGCAAGCACTGGCAGGTCTGGAGCAGCAGCTTGGTACAGACCATCCGGACACGCTGCGCACGGCAAACGGCCTCGCTTTCCTATACTATAGACAAGGAAGATTTGAACA
>KV417502.1:547235-593218 GCA_001630335.1 Athelia psychrophila | reverse complement strand
CAGATCCATGGCAGGAAGCGTAGAAATGGCATAGTGCGTCATAGTCAAATCACGATCATCAGTGAGGATCTGACTGAGACTCCCAGCATCAACCCAACATCGTTATCAGCTGCATGTCAGAAGACCTGTGCCAGCAAAAGGCGACCATGACGGGAAGACAAGATATCCTCAGCCATGTACTGAAACCACGCGCGCACTGCCAATAGATAATCCGTGGAACTGTTGGCAGTGTTAACAGTGGCAGGCGGTCTCAAGGAGTGCTGGAAATATGACCTTTGGATAAACCATCCTCCGCCTCGGTGCATCGCGTGCTCATCAGATGAATGCCTGAGCATAAAATGAGAAATGAGTGTAGTCGGAACTAGTGAGTGGCCATTGCTTATCCTCAAAACGCCCCGGGGTATGGGTCAATGTACTAACTGCTTGTCGATCAGTATCGAAACATAGGAGCGCACGAGAGTCACTGCGCCAAACGGAGCGGGTGGCAGTAGCAGCGGTGATACCATATTCACAAATACCATCGAATGGCCGATTTCGTTCGTCGTAGCTTTGGAACCAATTATAGGTAGTCAAAATATGCAGCAGAGAAGAACAGGGTGATAATAGAGGGAATATAAGTCGAAGCGATTGACGAGAACAACTGCCACAAATAGGCAGCTAGCAATTAGCAGTGTACTATGGTGGGTCAATTCAGCACCTGTGGCGGTCATACAGTGCATGCAAAATGGTCAAATAAGGCAAAATAAGGGCAACATTACAGTAGGTAGCAGCAGTCGAGAATAGGTCCAACATTCGAAAGTGACTATCGGAAGAGTGCCATCCGCTCTTGCTTTTCGACCAGCTCCCGCTGCTTCACATCGCGCGTCTCTTTGAGATCTTTGAGATGCCTTTCTTTATCTTCTTTATCCTCCCGCTTGAGTCGCCGCTCGTTTGATTCTGATACTCTTGGTGCTTGACAGCTATCACAGGAGTAACTAGAGGTATAACCATTGCTAGCGCAAGTCCCATTCCCATTAGGGGAGCCCTCAAAATACCATCTGCAAGAAGCTGGGACAGGAGTTGGGAAAGCCGCGAATTCCGCTTGCAGTGTCACGACCTGGTCCTCCAGGATATTGATAGCACTTTCTTCAGCGGAGCCGACGCTCACTTCAACAGGCTTTTCCAACCCGAAGATATCTCCTAGATCTTCGGAAAGATGCTTGGCCTCGTACCGGGCCTTGGCGCACCCATACACCTGCCTTGCAGCCGAGATCCTGATGATATCCTCCACGCCCAACTTCATGCCCTCTTCCACAGTCAAAGGATCGGCGCGTGTGCAGACCGCCTCATAAGCTCCGGCCAGCCAGTCCGAGATGCCATACCGGCGTCCGAGGACGATCTTGTCGATGGAAATGGCGGTTGCAGTGAGCTTGTCGATGGCGAGGAGCTGGATGCTCTCGAAGCCCCACTTTGCTGCGAGATGGAGGACGGAGGTCCATTGGGCCGTGGTCTTTTCTGTAGGGCGACGGAAGTCGCTGTTCGATGTTGGAGTGTTGAGTATACAGAGTCGGCCAGATGGAGGTGTGCGCTTACGTAGGATAAAGAATGGCGAGAAACTCGTCAAAGTCGCTGCAGCTGACATCTGGCAATACAATTGGGTTTTGTTCGTCGGTTTCTTGGACGCTTTCAAGGATGGAGCGGAAGTGCGTAGAGTCGCGCTCGAAGAAGTAGCGATGGATATTGTAGAGCACGTCTTCGATCTGTTGACCGGATATGTGTAAGGATGGAATATGCAAGAGCAACCGGGACATCAACTCACCAAGAAGACCACGTTCCCATCTTTGAAGTAATACCGCGAATGCCTTGTCGCTTTAGCTTCCAGCTCAATGTTGGGTTGGACCGTGGGCTGCTCGAGCTCACTTGAGTCGAGCGTTGAAGCGGCATGAGTGTTTCCGAAGGACACGAGAGAAGGGCTGGGTGGAGCAGAAGTGAGGATTGAAGACATGGTAGATGGTGGTCGCACTAGATAAGCTACTGCCTCATGTCCAAAGGCACTTGAAGGACCTAGTATACTTGCGAGCGGCATTACATTCCCGCTATGTCCAGCATAACCTGCAATCTCATGCATTCATCGTCTGTATGACCTGGCTGGTAATCAGAGAGAGCGTCGATTGCAGCGATCCATTCTAGGAGAGTCCGAGAGAAACCATGGCGTAGAACTTAGAAGTCCAAGTTGATCAAATCTCAGATCAAGATGCAAGAATAAAGAAGTGCCCAAAAGCTCTGTCGCAGATGCCACCGCTTTTGCTGTTTAATTACTCGTCTTCTGGGGTTTTTTCCGCTTTCCCCAGGACGCATCTGGGCTTGGGTATGTCCTGGCATGTCCCCGTCCGGTCTGCTCCAGTATGGTATAATTGCAGGGTGTGTTGGATTATATCGGAGTTGGGCGAACTAGTTTTACAAATGAGGCATAGGGTTGGGTAGTATACATGTGTACTTACTTAGCCCGGATATAAGTGGTAGCACTCGAGAATAGGCCCAACTTCCGAAAGTGACTATCGGAAGAGTGCCATCCGCTCTTGCTTTTCGACCAGGTCCCGCTGCTTCACATCGCGCTTCTCTTTGAGATTTCTGAGACGCCTTTCTTTATCTTCTTTATCCTCCCGCTTGAGTCGCCATTCGTCGGATTCTGATACTTTTGGCGCGCGACAGCCAGCGCAGTAATTACTGGGGTGGCGGGCCCGGCTAATGCAGCTTTCATTAGGGTTAGAATACCCATATTGACAAGGAGTTTGGGCAGGAGTTGGGAAAGCTGCGAACTCTGCTTGCACTGTTACGACCTGGTTCTCCAGGATCTTGATAGCATCCTCTTCAACACCAACGGATCCGATGCTCACCCCCCCAACAGGCTTGTCCAACCCGAAGATATCTCCTAGATCGTTCGAGAGATGCCTGGTCTCGTAGCGGGCCTTGGCGCACCCATACACCTGCCTCGCCGCCGAGATCCTGATGATATCCTCCACGCCCAACTTCATCCCCTCCTCGACAGTCAAAGGATTGGCGCGCATGCAGACTGCCTCGTAAGCTCCGTGCAGCCAATCCGAAATACCATATTTGCGTCCGAGGACGATCTTGTCGACGGGGATGGCGGTTGCGGTGAGTTTGTCGATGACGAGGAGCTGGATGCTCTCGAAACCCCACTTTGCTGCAAGATGGAGGACGGAGGTCCATTGGGACGTGGTCTTTTCTATCGGGCGGCGGAAGTCGCTGATTTACAGTTCAGTGTACACATTCGCCAGATGGAGAGGTGCGCTTACGTGGGATAAAGAATGGCGAGGAACTCGTCAAAGTCGCTGCAGCTGACACCTGGCAATACGATTGGGTTCTGTTCGTCGGCTGCTTGGGCGTTTGCTAGGATGGAACGGAAGTAGGTAGAGTCGCGGTCGAAAAAGTAGCGATGGACATTGTAGAGCACCTCTTCAATCTGTTGGCCAGATGTGTGTAAGGTTGGAATATGCAAGAGCGACTGGGACATCAACTCACCAAGAAGACCACATTCCCATCTTTGAAGTAGTATTGCGAATGCCTTGTCGCTTTAGCTTCCAGATCATTGTTGCCTTCAACCGCGGGTAGCTCGAGCTCATTCGAGTCGAGCGTTGACGCGGCACGGGAGCTTCCTAAAGACACGAGAGAAGGGCTGGGTGGAGCAGAGGTGAGGATTGAAGACATGGTGGATGGTTGTGGAAGATAAAGCTACTGCCTCGTGTTCAGTGACGCTTGAGGGCCCTAAGTGTACGGATGAGCGGTATTCCATTCCCGCTATGTCCAGTGCAGCATGGAATTCAGTGCATCCATGGCGCCAGGCGCAAGCCATACACCGAGACCAAAGCTGGTAGTTTGAGGAAGCAGGAATCACCGCAATTCAGCCTGGGAGAGCCCGAGAAACAGAGACCACGGTACAGATCTTACAGGGAGTGCACAGAGGAGCTGACAAGAGCTGAAAGGCTCGCAAGAAGAAGCGCCCAAAGCTCTTGTCGGGGTGACAGCGCCGGAAAAATAATCGTTGACCGAACGTTACCACCATTTCTCTCCAGTTCTCTCCCCCCCCCCCCCCCCTCCATCAATCCAACACACACCTGCAGCGCATCTAATAAACTCTCAAGCAACCAGAGATTCTGCTTCTCTGAATCAGTTATTCTCCCTCTTCCTTACAGACGGATAATCCTACATAGCTGCTCGCTACCTTCATTATGTCCGGCGGATCACCTTGTTGCCTGCGCTCTGCGCCCATGTTTTCTATTGTACATACTCGGCCAGCGCGCCGAAATGGCTAGGAGACTGGCCGTATGCCAACCAACTGCCAACCAACTGGACTTGATGTAGCGCCTGCTGCACTGCGACATCAACACGACTGCTAAGCTGCACGTTCAAGATGCGATCGATAAGTCCTCGAAAGGCCTGCTACTCCGCGAGAGAATGCACAGTCATGGAAACAGGGCCACCGTGGCAGAACCCATCGCGTTCCGTCTCTACTGACGGCAACGGCTCCGGAGCATCGGAAAGCGCTCGCCAGCCTGATTCTAGCAGACCTCCCTCGCCGAGGCGCAGCTACGTTACATGAATGTCACCATGAGTGGCGGCTATGCCACTTCTATATGGCGGATGTTGAAGACAGTCTCCACGCCCTGTTCGTATGTGGCGGCTCAAAAGAGCTGATTCATCTGTGCACTACATATGTTCTAGGGCAAGTGTAGCTCCAGTGGCGAGCTAATTGGTGCTATAAAAACCCTGGCGTCGAAGAACATCCTGCATCATAGTCGCGTCGTTCGGTGGCAATGACCTATGAGTTTTCCCGACTGTCAACCGGATGTCGCAGGCGCTTTGCACCAGAACCATGGCAGGAAGCGAAGAAATGGCATACGTTATAGTCAAATCGCGATCATCAGGAGGATCTGACTGCCAGCATCCACCCGACATTCTTATCAGCTGCACGTCAGAAGACCTGTGCCAGCAAAAGGCGACCATGACAGGAAGACAAGATATCCTCAGCCATGTACTGAAACTACACGCGCACTGGCAATAAATAATCCGTGGAGCTGTTGGCTGTGTTAGCAGTGGCATGCGGTCTCAAGGCTGGAGACATATTTTGGATAACCCATCCTCCGCGTCGGTTCGTCGCGTGCCCATCAGATGAATGCCTGAGCAGAAAATGAGAAGTGAGTGTAGTCGGAACTAGTGTGTGGCCATCACTTATCCTCAAAACGCCCCTGGGTATGCGACAATGTACTTACTACTTGTCGATCAGTATCGAATATCTTGGAATTTTCACAAACTAGTGGCAATGTGGGGGTCAACCAGCTCGCTAAACATGAGCAACGATTCGACTGGTTCAAATACCGTAACATGACACTGATCATGGTGTGCCAAAATTTTTGCGATTTAGCACATTGAACTGAGCAATTTAGTTGTACAACTAGACTTGAACCAGTGTCAGAGTGTGGGCGTACAAGTGTATTGCGAAAGATAGGAGCGTATAAGAGTCGCGGCGCCGAACGGAGCGGGTGGTAGTAGCGGCGGTGACGCCGTATTCGCGTATGCCGTCGACGGGCCCGTTTCGTTCGTCGTAGCTTTGGGGCCAATTATGGGTAGCCAAAATATGCAGCAGAGAAGAACTGGGTGGTAATAGAGTGAATGTAAGTCGCAGAGACTGACAAGAACAACTGCCATAAATACGCAGCTAGCAATTGGCAGTGTACTCTGGCCCGGGTGGGTCACGTCAACACCTGTGGTGGCCATACAGTGCATGCAAAATGGTCAAATAAGGCAAAATAAAGGCAACATTACAGTAGTAGCAGTCAAGAATAGGCCCAACATCAGAAAGTGACTATCGGAAGAGTGCAATCCGCTTTTGTTTTTCGACCAGGTCCCGCTGCTTTACATCGTGCTTCTCTTTGAGATCTTGGAGACACCTTTCTTTATCTTCTTTATCCTCCCGCTTGAGTCGCCGCTCCTCTGATTCTAATATTTTTGGTGCTTTACAGCCGGGGCAGAAGTTATAGGATTCATTGTAATACTCAACGCAGAGGCGGTTACCAGGAGCCCGTCGGGAGCAAGGAGTTTGGGTAGGAGTTGGAAAAGCTGCGAATTCCGCCCGCACTTCCACAACCTGGTGCTCCAGGATCTTGATAGCATTATCTTCAACATCAGCGGAGCCGGCGCCCACTTCTTCGATAGGCTGATCCAACCCAAAGATATCTCCTAGATCGCTTGAGAGATGCTTGGCCTCGTACCGGGTCTTGGCATACCCATATGCCTGCCTCGCAGCCGAGATCCTGATGATATCCTCCACGCCCAACTTCACTCCCTCTTCGACAGTCAGAGGATCGGCCCGTGTGCAAACTGCCTCGTACGCTTCATGGAGCCAGTTCGAAATGCCGTACCGACGCCCGAGGACAATCTTGTCGACGGGAATGGCAGTTGCGGTGAGATTGTCGATGGCGAGGAGCTGAATGCTCTCGAAACCCCACTTTGCTGCAAGATGAAGGATCGAGGTCCATTGGGCCGTGGTCTTTTCTATCGGGCGGCGGAAGTCGCTGATTTACGTTGGAGTGTTTAGTATACACACTATCCGGATGCAGGCGTGCGCTTACGTAGGATAAAGAATAGCGAGAAACTCGTCGAAATCGCTGCTGCTGACATCTGGCAATACAATTGGGTTCTGTTTGTCGGCTCCTTGGACGCTTTCAAGGATGGAGCGGAAGTGGGTAGAGTCGCGCTCAAAGAAGTAGCGATGGACATGGTAGAGCACCTCTTCAATCTGTTGGCCGGATATGTGTAAGGATGGAATATGCAAGAGCGATTGGGACATCGACTCACCAAGAAGGCCACATTCCCATCTTTGAAGTAGTATTGCGAATGCCTTGTCGCTTTAGCTTCCAGATCATTGTTGCCTTGAACCGCGGGCAGCTCGAGCTCACTTGAGTCGAGCGTTGACGCGGCACGTGAGCTTCCTAAGGACACGAGAGAAGGGCTGGGTGGAGCAGAGGCGAGGATTGAAGACATGGTGGGTTGTTGTTGTGGAAGATAAAGCTACTGCCTCATGCCCAAAGGCGCTTGAAGGCCCTAGTATACTTGCGAGCGGCATTGCATTCCCGCCATGTCCAGCATGGCATGCAATCTCATGCATTCATCGCGCGGTCCGTCTGATCTGGCTGGTAATAAGAGAGAGCATCAATTGCAGCGATCCATTCCAAGAGTACCCGAGAGAAACCATGGCGAAAGGGGGAAAAAGCAAGGCCCAAGCTGATCAAGATGCAAGAAGAAGAAAGAAGCGCCCACAAGCTCTGTTGCAGATGACCACCACTTTCGCTTTTTTCACGATCCCTCACCGAATCGACATGCATCGTTGCTTATCCATCTCAGCGATCATGACTGAAATATTCAAATATATCCAAGAACAAAAAAACTCGACAATCTGCTGGCTTGCGAAGGTCGGCTAAATCCTCTGCGAGCCCGCGCTCGACTTGCTACGGGGAGAACTGTGAAGTGGACTTCAAGACCTGTATAAAATTTCCGCCTAATTTGCTGGCTTCAATGATTCTGGTGCAATAGTGGCTGTCTACTGTCCAAGGCTTTGGCAGTGGTCTGAACGTGCAATTCTCATCCCGTTACACAGTCTTTGTATGCGAGCCCGCAACCCATGGAGTCCAAACGCTCCAAAAGCACACACGGCGCATGCGTAAACTTGCGGTGGCACCTCTCCCTCATGAGGTATTCAGACCTGGGAGAGCGGTCCCCAAGTTTGCTCATAGTGCCGTTGCTGCAGGTACTCTAAAGGTCGTGCGCCGCAGTAGCAAAATGTTGCCTGCCAACACGTCAAGATTGCCAGAACTGCGCTATCTTTGGGCCTAGCCTTAGAGTTCTACAGGTCAATTTTGCATACTCCAAGAGACAGGCCGCGTCACGCTCTTGCCCTCTCAGCAATAATCTACATGCAATGTGAATGGAGGGTTGGAATCTCGTCAGGTTGGAATCTCATCAGTGAAACAAAGGTGATCACTGATAAACTGCTATATGCTTTCATAGGTGGTCTCTCCAGTCTCCAGGAATTTACAAACCTAACAATGACCAACATTTCTGCACCGAAATGCTCTGCGCCCTCACACGCTATCAGCAGCAATCAACTAGCTTACTATTTCGTCGATGCAGCTATCCCCCAGCAACTTGTATTATCTCGAGGACGACTAGATCCATGTTGGCAGATTTGCTACAGCAGAGACTTTTGTCAAGCTCATTCCCGTGCCCTCTTCAAGGTACTTTTCATTGTTCTCGCCTTCGTGTCCGGGAATAAGACCTTCAGTGGCTTGAGCGAAGAGTGAGTGTCGTTTAGAAGACTTGACAAATGTTTTTTAATGTGGTTGTCCGACTAGTTTGCGAATCGTGAGCAACCATTCAATTGATTCAAATACATGGCCCTGATCGTAATGTGGTTGTACAACTAGGCCTAAATCATTGTAAAGCTTGTGCGTATAATGTAGTGTATTGCAAAACATGCGAGCATACGAAATAGCCAGTGCAAAATGGAGGGGTTTGATACCATATCCACAAATGAGTGGTATTTTGATGCCATCGACGGGCTGATTTCGTGCGTTATAGCTTTGGGGCCAATTGTGGGTAGTCAAAACACGCAGCATAAAATATATAGATGATAGCGTATGGTATATAAGTCCGAAAGATTTACGAAAGCGAGCTACGGGTGCCACTCGCTTATCACTGTCGCATAGGTAGATAGCAATTGTCAATGTATTCGTGTGGGTCAAGCCAACTCCTTTGGTGACGATGCAGTACTAGTGCATGTAGAATGGCCAAAGACGGCCATAATTTACAGCAGTAGCACTCGAGAATAGGTCCAACACTCAAAAGTGACTATCGGAAGAGTGCCATCCGCTCTTGCTTTTCAGCCAGGTCCCGCTGCTCTACATCGCGCTTCTCTTTGAGATCTTTGAGACGCGTTTCTTTATCTTCTTTATCCTCCCGCTTGAGTCGCCGCTCGTCGGATTCTGAGACTTTTGGTGCTCGACAGCCGGCGCAGAGGTCATAGGAGTAATTCTGGCTAGTGCAATTCACACCAGGGGGGCTATTATAGTACATTTGGCAAGTTTGGGTAGGAGTTGAAATTGGAGTTTGGAAAGTCGCGAATTCCGCTTGCATTGTCACGACCTGGTCCTCCAGGATTTTGATAGCACTTTCTTCAACATCAGCGGAGCCGACGCTCGCTTCTTCAACAAGCTTTTCCAATCCGAAGATATCTCCTAGATCGTTCGAGAGATGCTTGACCTCGTAGCGGCCCTTGGCGCATCCATATACCTGCCTCGCAGCCGAGATCCTGATGATATCCTCCACCCCCAACTTCATGCCCTCCTCGACAGTCAAAGGATCAGCGCGCGTGCAGACTGCCTCGTAAGCTCCGTGCAGCCAGCCCGAAATGCCGTATCTGCGTCCGAGGACGATCTTGTCGACGGGGATGGCGGTTGCGGTGAGTTTGTCGATGGCGAGAAGCTGGATGCTCTCGAAACCCCACTTCGCTGCGAGATGGAGGACCGACGTCCATTGGGCCGTAGTCTTTTCTGTAGGGCGGCGGAAGTCCCTGATTTACATTGGAGTGGTTAGTACACAAAATCGCCCAGATGGAGGTGTGCGCTTACGTGGGATAAAGGATGGCGAGAAACTCGTCGAAGTCCGCACTGCGGACATCTGGTAATATAACTGGGTTCTGTTCGTCGGCTCCTTGGTTGCTTTCTAGGATGGAGCGGAATTGGGTAGAGTCCCGTTCAAAAAAGTAGCGGTGGACATTGTAGAGCACCTCTTCAATCTATTGACAGGGTGTGTTTAAGGATACATATACAGAGGCGATGGGGACATTGACTCACTAGGAAAACCACATTCCCATCTTTGAAGTAATACTGCGAATGCCTTGTCGCTTTAGCTTCCAGATCAATGTTGCCTTGAGCCGCGGGCAGCTCGAGCTCGTTTGAGTCGAGCGTTGACGCGACACGCGAGCTTCCTAAGGACACGAGCGAAGGGCTGGGTGGAGCAGAGGTGAGGATTGAAGACATGGTGGATTGTGGTCGTAGAAGATAAAGCTACTGCCTCATGTCCAAAGGCGCTTGAAGGCCCTAGTATACTTGCGAGCGGCATTCCTTTCCTGCTATGTCCAGCATGGCATGCAATCTCACACATTCGTAGCGCGGTTCGTATGATCCTGGCTGGTAATCAGAGAGAGCGTCGATTGCAGCGATCCATTCTAGGAGTGCACGAGAGAAATCAAGGCGTAGAAGTCCAAGTTGATCAAGATGCAAAAAGAAAGAAGCGCCTAAAAGCTCTATCGCAAATGACCACCGCTTTTGCTATTTTCGTTCATTACAGCTTTGGAGTCAATGTTAGTTAAAATATGCAGCAGAGAATGTATCGATGATAAGATATGGTATATTATGTAAGTCCAAGAGATTGATAAGAGCAGGCGGTAAGCGCCATTCACAAATTATCACGGTCACAAATAGGTAGATAGCCATTGTCAATGTATTCGTGTGGGTCAAGCCAACTCTTTTGGTGACGATGCAGTGCATGTAGAATGGCCAAAGAAGGCAAAAGAAGGTCCTCATTTACAGTAGTAGCGCTCGGGAATAGGTCCAACACTCGACGGTGATTATCGGAAGAGTGACATCCGCTCTTCCTTTTCGACTAGGTCTCGCTGCCTTGCATCGCGCTTCTCCTTGAGAGCTTCCAGATGCCTTTCTTTGTCTTCGTTGTCCTCCCGCTTGAGTCGCCGCTTGTCTGATTCTGATGCTTTTGATGCTTGACAGCCAGGGCAAAGGTTAGGGCAACCTGTGGTTATGCAAGTTATAGTAGGGACACTTGTCCATTGGCAAGGTGTTTGGGTAGGAGCTGGGAAAGCCGCGAATTCTGCTCGCACTGCCACAACCTGGGCCTCCAGGATCTTGATAGCACTCCCTTCAACATCAGCAGAGCCGACGCCCACTTCTTCAATGGGCTTTTCCAACTTGAAGATAACTCCTAGATCGTTCGAGAGATGCTTGGTCTCGTAGCGAGCCTTGGCGCACCCATACACCTGCCTCGCCGCTGAGATCCTGATGACATCCTCCACGCCCAACTTCACTCCCTCTTCGACAGTCAGAGGATCGGCCCGTGTGCAAACTGCCTCGTACGCTCCGGGCAGCCAGTCCGAAATGCCGTACCGGCGTCCGAGGACGATCTTGTCAACGGGGATGGCGGTTGCGGTTAGGTTATCAATGGCGAGGAGCTGGATGCTCTCGAAGCCCCATTTTGCTGCGAGATGGAGGATCGAGGTCCATTGGGCCGTGGTCTTTTTTGTCGGGCGGCGGAAGTCACTGTTCGATATTGGAGTGCTTAGTATACACAGAGTCGGCTAGATGAAGTGTGCGCTTACGTGGGATAGAGAATGGCGAGGAATTCGACAAAGTCACTGCAGCTGATATCTGGCAGTACAATTGGGTTCTGTTCGTCGGCTCCTTGGACGGTTTCTAAGATGGAACGGAAGTGGGCGGAGTCACGCTCGAAGAAGTAGCGATGGACCTTGTAAAGCACCTCTTCAATCTGTTGACCGGATGCGTGTAAAAGTATATCTGCATAACCAAGAACATTGACTCGCCAGGAGGATAACATTCCCATCTTTGAAGTAATACTGTGAATGCCTTGTCGTGTCAGCTTTCATGTCACCGTTGCTTTGAATCGTGGGCTGATTAAGCTCATTCACATTCGAGCTGAGCGGCGACGAGACACGAGAGTTTACTAAGGACTCGAGAGAAGGGCTGGGCGGGGAGGTGAGGATTGAAGACATGGTAGATCGGTTGTAGAAGATAAAGTTACAGCCTCATGTTGGCTGGCGCTTAAGGATTTTACATGAGGTGTATTTCATTCCCGTTATGTCCAGGACGGCAGCCAATCTAAGGCATTCATGGTGTAGCTGTAAGTTCTCGCACCAGTTTGCTGACTAAAGGGGAAAGTACTCACGACGATCTAGCCTGAGGGAGTGCGATAGAAACTATTTCATCGAAGGGGCCCAAGCAAGGCCCAAGCCTGATCGAAATTCCAGAACTTGAAGGTGCGGTGGGTGGTGGTGGTAGTGATGCTGTTCTCCGAACTGGGCGTGTCACACGTTTTGCGACAGTCGTCGGACTCGTCCGCAAAACATGACATATCAATTGCATCACTCAATGGTATTGGGTTGCCATTCTTTACCGTCTTGGGAAACCTGCGGGAAATTATCTCAGGACAAGATTCACAGGACCAACGAAAGAAGATACATAATGCACTTTGTAATTTCGCGTTGGGAGCAAATTGAGAGTATGTACTATGTATTGCACCCCCGAGGTGCTGTCGGGCGATCAAGTGATCGGAGATATTGTAGACACGAACTACAACTACGACCTCACAAATTTCAAACCAAATCCCCACACACAACAAGCCATTCCTATGGGCTAGGGTGCAGGGGAAGCAGCATAGAATTCACCATCGGGCTGGTTGCTTTGCCGATGTGGCATCTCATATCGACTTGCATTTGTGCCTCCGCATCTCGTCGACGCATGTGCCTTACAGCCTTCAACTTACCAGCAGGGAAGTATGTAACGACTAGAATGCCATATTTGATCGGTGAGCATACCCCAATGCCTGACAACCCTGATGTCTTTGTACAAAATTCATCGGCCTATTGACAGCTGTCCAGGTCCTAGTCCTCGTCTCTGGCGACAGGATGATCATGCGAGCTGAACTTGTAAGGAACCCCAACTGATCCATTAAATTATGCTTTGTCCCATCGTGGTTGCTTGGCAGCACTTCTGACCTCAGGAGCAGCAGCTTAGAGTTGACCGACCGCGTACGTCGACAATGATTCAATACTTTGCATATCTCCGCAAACGGCAAGATAGACATCAAGAGGCCGAGGTGTTTTCTAGGCGAACACTGGTAGGTCACGAATCAAACCCTGGGTCTCATCATCCAGACAAATTGCTGACAATAGAGGACCTCGCGAAGCTTTATGAGACGCAGGGAAGATACAAGGAGGCAGCAGAGTTGAACGAGCGGGTGATCCATAGCTTGAATATGTAGCGTGTAACATCGAGTTTGTTGGTTGTGTTTGTTTTGTTTTCACGCAGCCTGAAGAATAGTGCAAGCACATCGCTGACTGACAGTGCTCTGAGCCCGACTCCTCCCCGAAGTTGAACCTATGCAGAGGCGATGGGGACAGATGACCACATTCCCATCTTTGAAGTAATATTGCGAATACCTTGTCGCTTTAGCTTCCAGATCAATGTTGCCTTGAGCCGCGGGCAGCTCGAGCTCGTTTGAGTCGAGGGTTGACGCGTCACGACAGCTTCCTAAAGACATGAGAGAAGGGCTGGGTGGAGCAGAGGTGAGGATTGAAGACATGGTGGATTCTGGTGGTGGAAGATAAAGCTACTGCCTCATGTCCAAAGGCGCTTGCAGGCCCTAGTATACTTGCGAGCGGCATTCCATTTCCGCTATGTCCAGCATGGCATGCAATTTCACGCATTCATCGCGGGTTCCGTAACATCTGGCTGGTTATCAGAAGGAATCGCAGCGATCCAGTCTGAGAGTGCCCGAGAGACCGATCAAAATTCAGACCAAGAAGCGCCAAATGGCACCGTCACGTCCTTCCACTTGGACCACTGTTGCTCTTTTCACTCTCCCTCATCGAATCAATATGTATCATTGCTTATTCACCTCGGAGACCTTGACTGCCATAAACGAATTTACCACAGTTAAAAATTTTTAAATTCGACATTCCACCGACTTGCGAGGGTCTGTGAAACCTTCTGCGAGCCCGCACTGGACTTGCTAGTAGCTACGGGGAGTACTGTTGATGGACTGCAAAACCTGAAATATTGTGCGTCTGATTTTCTGGCCTCAAATGCCTCTGGTGAAATAGTGGTTTTCTACTCTCCAAGGCATTTGAAGCAATCTGGGCACGCAATGCCCATCTCGCTATTCAGTCTTTCGCACGCGAGCCCACAGCCCATGAAGTTCAAGGTTCCAAAATCACACGCGGCGCATGCGTAAACTTGTGATGGCATCTCTCCCTCATGAAATACTCAAGCCTGGGAGGACGGTCCCCAAGTTGGATCATACCGCCGTTGCCCCAGGTACTCTATTAGAGGTCGTGTGCCGCAGTAGCAAGATGTTGCCTGCCAACATATCACTATTCCCCGAACTCCGCTGTCTGGGCTGGCGCCATATAGATACCACCTCATGTGTGGTACACGAGTTGCTTCTTGGGAACGAGCCTTAGAGTTCTAGAGGTCAACTTTCCATACTCAACGACAGGCCGACGCTCTTCCCCTCATTCATTCGCAGCAATCATCTGCATATTTTGCGAATAGAGTGCTGAGGCGCCATCGATAAAATGGAACGCTGCAATCTCCTTCATGAAACAAAGGTGATGAAACTGCCGTATGCCTTTATAGACGGTCTCCCCAGTCTCCTGGAGCTTACAAGTCCGACCAATGTCCAACATTTCAGCCCAAAAATGCTCTGCGCTCTCACATGCCTACCCGCGCTGCGAAAGCTATCAGCTTTCATCAATGGGATTACTGTTGCGCCGATGCAGCTATCCCCCAGCAACTTGTATCATCTTGAGGACGTCTAAATCCTTGTTGGCAGATTAGGTACAGCAGAGACGTTCGTCGAGCTCATGCTCGTGCCGCTTTTCGGGGAACATCTCGTTGATCCCGTCTTCCAACCATCGCATCATGTACGAGGACCCCGATGACCAGCCTGCGCGTCGGCAAGAGTGCAGTGAAATATACAAATGGTATACCAGTGTCCGGAAATAAGAACTCGAGTGGCTTGAGCGAAGAGTGTGTGTCGATTGGAAGACTGGAATCTACGAAGCTGATTACGATGCTAGAAATGAGCCTCCTAATTGAATTAAAGCTCCCTGTCGATCGATATCGAATATCTTGGGATTTTGACAAACTGGTGTTAATATTAATGTGGTTTTCCAACTAGCTTGCGAATCGTGAGCAACGATTCAATTGATTCAAATACATGGCACCGATCGTAGTGATATAAAGATTTTGCGATTTGACACATTGAAATTGGCAATGTGGTTGTACAACTAGGCCTAAATCGTTGTAAAGCTTGTGCGTACAACGTGGTGTATTGCGAAACATGAGCATACGAGATAGCCACAGTGCAAAAAGGAGAGGGTTCGATACCATATCCACAAATGAGTGATATTTTGAGGCCATCGACTGGCTGATTTCGTGCGCGACAGCTTTGGGGCCAATTTTGGGTGGTTAAAACACGCAGCCTAAAATATATGGGTGATAGCATATGGTATATAAGTCCAAGAGGTTGACGAAAGTGAGCTACGGACGCCACTTGCTTATCGCTATCATAAATAGGTAGATAGCAATTGACAATATATTCTTATAAGCCCAACTCATTTGGTAACCATATAGTACATGTAGAATAGCCCAAGGAGGCAAAAGAAGGGCAACATTACAGTGGCAGCACTCGAGCATGGGTCCCACACTCGAAGGTGACTATCGGAAGAATGACATCCGCTCTTGCTTTTCGACCAGGTCCCGCTGCTTTACATCGCGCTTCTCTTTGAGATCTTTGAGACACCTTTCTTTGTCTTCTTTGTCCTCCCGCTTGAGTCGTCGCTCCTCTGATTCTTTTGGTGCTCGACAGCCAGTGCAGTAGACAGAGGGGTTGTTATTGTGGCTAACGCAAGTCCCATTAGGGTAGTAATCTTCGCAACGAGTTTGGGCAGGAGTCGGGAAAGCCGCGAATTCTGCTTGCACTGTCACAACCTGGTACTCCAGGATATTGATAGCACTCTCTTCAACATCAGCGGAGCCGACGCTCACTTCTTCAAAAAGCTTTTCCAACCCGAAGATATCTCCTAGATCGTTCGAGAGATGCTTAGTCTCGTACCGGGCCTTGGCGCACCCATATACCTCCCTCGCAGTCGAGATCCTGATGATATCCTCCACGCCCAGCTTCATGCCCTCTTCAACAGTCAAAGGATCGGCGCGCGTGCAGATCGCCTTATAAGCTCGGGGCAGCCAGTCCGAGATGCCGTATCGCCGTCCGAGAACGATCTTATCGACGGCAAGGGCGGTTGCGGTGAGTTTATCGATGGCAAGCAGCTGGATGCTCTCGAAGCCCCACTTTGCTGCGAGATGGAGGACCGAAGTCCACTGGGTCGTGTTCTTTTCTGTAGGGTGACGGAAGTCACTGATTACATTGAAATATTTAGTATACACATTGGCCAGATGGAGGCGTGCGCTTACGTAGGATAGAGAATGGCGAGGAATTCGTCGAAGTCGCTGCAACGGACATCTGGCAATACAATTGGGTTATGTTCGTCGGATCCAAGTTGGACGCTTTCTAGGATGGAACGGAAGTGGGTAGAGTCGCGCTCGAAGAAGTAGCGATGGACGTTGTAGAGCACCTCTTCAATCTATTGACCAAATGCGTATAAGAATGAAATTTGCAAGAGCAATTAGGACATCAACTCACCAAGAAGACCACATTCCCATCATTGAAGTAGTAGTTCGAATGCCTTGCCCCTTTAGCTTCCTGTTGAATGTTTGCTTGGACCGGGGGCAGCGCGAGCTCGTTCGAGTCGAGCGTTGATGCGGCACGAGAGCTTCCTAAGGACTCCAGAGAAGGGCTAGGTGGAGCAGAAGAGAGGATCGAAGACATAATAGATCGTAGTGGTGGAAGATAAAGCTACTGCCTCATGTTCACAGACGCTGACATCAGGAAATTCTTTGGGCGATTGTGGCCGCATATAGGGTTTGCAATACTTCCGAAGCTCGCGGGCCGCTCGCAGTCGCTTACGACGGTTCAAAGTGTTGCATGTCGATCGCGTGATCGGAAAGTCTTGCAATCATCTTGCAAGCACGTTGTCAGCCGACTCTACAACTTGCAAGCACCTTGCAAGTGCTATGGCGCCTGCCACAACATCGCACCGTGGTGACTTTCGACTCCGATTCTGGCAGCTTCTCACCACTCTCGCTTCCATATTCCTACTGGTAACTTGTCATATCTCTACCCCTATTGGACTCGGAGAAGCCTCCACACAACGACATCTAATCAGCCCACTGCTCGAGGATTCCAATATTTCACCCCTGCTACTGCAACATTTATCAGCCAGTCAGCTACCTCTCCAATTCCTCCTCAGCTCTTACACTTCATCCATGCCTGGCGCGGAGTTCAGTTGCATCTGCGGGCGCGGCTTTAACAGTGAATCCCACTACTCTAGGCACGAGAAAAGCTGTGCCGTTCAGAACGAGGAGACCGAGCAAGCATACACTCGAGCCGTCCGACGAGGGGGCAGTGGTAAACGGAAGCGGAGACGGTCGAATGAGGACGACGATCACAACCGTGGTGACATAGAGGCAGGGCCATCCACGTCGACTCGGAAAGGCGCTGTGGGAAGCTCAGAACGTCGAGTACCCTCTCCAAATGTGAGCTTGTTAATTTACATTGCTCTAATGGTGTTGTATAAAGGTCTCACATATCATGCAGAGGATGGAATTCGACGATACCAGTTACATGCACCCACCACCCGACTCATCCTCCCCTGCCGCCCAAGCGTACAGCCCACCATTTGAACCCTCTTCACCCATCGAAATCAACCCTCCTGCCGAGGTGCTACCACCGAAGCGGGTAAGCAAGCCCAGCGCGAGGCTGCTGGCCAGTCGCGAAGAGGACTCTGACGTCTTGCCCGAGGGACCTGGCCCATTGATGCCCGAGCCATCCCCCGAGCCCACGAATCATTCGGAGGCGAACCCCATTGTTTCTCGCGCCTCGCAGGTGTACCGCACACTCGCCAACTCGTTTGGCCTCTCGCGCGAGTATTCCTCCAAACCGTCGCACATTCCTGACATAGACATCACTTCCCGCCAGCTTGTCGCTGATCACGTCGGTGATATTGCTCCAACTCGCGACGAATCGGACAAGGAGAAGAAGAAATCCATCCTGGAGATCATCTTTCCCTATCCAAATCTCACAGCCTTCCGATTCAATCGGTGGTTCTGGAACGGAAGTGGGAAGAAGTCTCAACTGGAGCGGGAGAAGCTGCTGCAAGACGTCATCCTGCAGCCCGACTTCCATCCGGATGACTTGCGAGGCGTCAATTTTGGCAAGTTGGACACCGAGGTGGCTGCCGACGCGGATGGCCCAGACGATGGCAATGGATGGAAGACCAGTACACTTACCGTCCGGGTCCCCGTTGCAAAGAAGGTCACGAAGGCCTCGGAGCGGGAACGCGTAAATAACGCGCGAGCAGCCAGGGTCTACGATGAGGTTGACGAGGAGGCGGAGTCCTTAAAAAGCAAGAAATTTTTTGCACACGGATTCCAGCACAGGAGCTTGGTGCACCTTTTGCGCACCGCAGTGGAAAAGTCCGACCAAGCGAAGGAGTTTCATTGGCAGCCGTTCAAGAACTTCTGGCAGCCGCCAGATCCGCAGGCCCCCCCACAGCGCGTTTTCGACGAGCTCTACTCCTCGAGCGCGTTCCTTGATGCAGATCGGGAGCTGCAGAATACACCCAACACCGACGACAATCTTCCTCGCGCAATTGCTGCTCTCATGGTATGGTCGGATGCGACCCATGTAGCCCAGTTCGGCCAAGCCAAGCTCTGGCCGATATATGTGTACTTTGGAAATCTGTCCAAGTACACTCGCTGCAAGCCCACAGCTCATTCAGGCCACCAAGCCGGGTATCTGAAAAGTGTGAGGCACTGTTACCTCCCTGTGTATGATGTTCGCTGATCCCTGTTTAGCTGCCGGATGATATGCAAGACTTTCTCAGGACATTTGGGAAGGCGGCGGGCCCCATCCTGGCCCATTGCCGAAGGGAGCTTTTCCACGAAGCATGGAAGACCATGATGGACGAGGAGTTCATGCAGGCCTATTTCCATGGCATTGTGTTGGACTGCGCCGACGGGGTGCGCCGCAGGGTTTTCCCGAGGTTTTTTACATACTCGGCAGATTATCCTGAGAAGTATGGTCCACCCGATATCTCCTCTGTTGATCAATGCTCATGGTCTTGTTTGTATAGAGTCTTGATTTCTACCATTCGTGATATGGGAGGGTGTCCATGCCCGCGCTGCCTTATACCGAAGCACCTAATTCCCGGACTGGGGACTGAATCAGATGTCAAGTGGCGCACAGAGTCTACACGGAAGGATGATGCACCTCGTCGCGAAAAAGTCGAAGCTGCTCGCGAGCTGATCTACAACAGGGGTTATGTCGTCAACAGTTCTCGTGTTGATGAACTCTTGAAAGCTGAGTCGTATGTGCCAACCGAGGTGTGTTCATCCTCTACCATCATTCTCCGAGGGCTTAACTCTGATGTCCGCCCTTGCCAGAATGCGTTTTCTCATCGGCTTTCCAAGGACGGATTCGACTTTTTTACTCTACTGGTGGTTGATCTAATGCACGAGTTCGAGCTCGGTGTCTGGAAGAACCTTCTGACCCATCTCATTCGCATATTACACTCTCAAGGTGCACAAAGTGTACACGAGTTCAATGAAAGGTTTTTGTTTGTTGTACCATTAGGCGGCTGGCTCTAATGCCGTTGTCTAATTCAGGTTTTGCAAAGTGCCATCTTTCGGTAGATCCACCATCCGCAAGTTCCCTCACAACGTGGCGGAGATGAAGAAGTTGGCCGCCCGTGACTTTGAAGACATCTTACAGGTATTTGCAGCCGCGAATCCATCTATTAAACTTGCTAACCTTCGTATCAGTGTGCCATCCCCTGTTTTGAGGGTCTTTTGCCCTCACCGCACAATGAATCAGTCCTCGACCTACTCTTCATCGCCAACTACTGGCACTCCCTTGCCAAGCTATGCATGCAAACTGACAACTCTCTCGATGTTCTCGATAACATAACCACTGCATTTGGTCAGCATATGCGCCACTTTGCTGAGGTCACCTGTCACAATTTTGACATGTTCGAGACTGATAAGGAGTACGGAGCCCGCCAACGCGCTGCCGCTCGAAGGAAGGAACGTGGCGAGGGTGGCGCAGCGACTGCTGGGGGCAGACGCAGCAAGGATTACAACCTTATGACTTCTAAGTTGCATGCCCTGGGCGATTACATCGCCCAAATCAGGCTTTTTGGGACAACAGACTCGTTTACAAGCCAGATTGTAAGCTCTTCCACTCACCTTTTGAGTCGAACCTGCCGCTAATCATTTCTAGGGAGAACTGCAGCATCGCATTGTCAAAGCGTGGAATGAACGGTCGAGCAAAAATAATGCAGTGCCGCAGATCGTGAAAATGGATACACGTGAACGGGTACATCGCGAGATGGATGAAGCCCTTGCTGCCAATCCGAATTCTAGTTCACTTGTCCATGGTCCAATTGGCAGCGACCCCCCCGACCCGCCGTCTACTCAGCCAGACTCCAATATTGATCAAGATCTAGACCAAAAGTACCGCATTGCACTGGATTCCAGTGCCGCATCAAGAGTATATATTTCCACCATGCTGGATGATCGAAAGAATGACCCAGCATATAAAGTTAGCATTTCATTCAAGTTTGCATAAGTCACCCCTAATATGTTTTCAGGTGTTTCACCGGCAGCTTAAAGCACATATCCTAGCCCGAATGAAGGGCGAGCAGCTGGCAGGCGGGAGCCAAATTTTCGCTGACAAAGATTTAGATCAGATCAGCTTTCAGCATAACTGTATCTACGAGCACAAGACGGCGATGTTTAACTACACCACATATGATGTCCGTCGCGATCAAGACACCATCAAGGCACATGGCGAGCGTTCCACAATCATGGTAGATTCACGCGACCACGAAAATACCAGTGGGGATGGACATCCGTACTGGTATGCACGTGTCCTCGGCATATATCATGCCATGATTTACCTCAAAAACTCGCTCAAGCCACTGAGGATAGAATTTCTGCACGTCCGCTGGTTCAATAAGGATCAAGGATTTCCAAGCGGTGCACAGCACCTTCGCCTGGATCACGTAGGGTATGTCAATGGAGATGACGAGAACGTGTTCGGCTTCCTTGACCCTGCAAACGTCCTCCGTGCTTGTCACCTGATACCGGCCTTCAATGACCACCAAACAGGTGAGCTGCTCGGACCTTCCACTGCAAGAGACTCTCCACAAGGAGACTGGCGATATTACTACGTGATGCGGTGAGCCTGGCTTGTATACCTTGTCTGCGAAGCTGCCGCTGACCTGCTCTCTCAAGATTCGTCGATAGAGATATGATGATGTGTTACCTTGGCCTTGGTGTTGGCCATCTACATCCAGTTGGATTCCCCACCGAAATTGAGGCACTCAAGTTTACGAGGGAGGAAAACTATCCAATTGACGGAGCAGCTTTGCTTAGCAGCGGCGAGCTGGAAGACGGGGACAATGAGGACTCTGAAGATGAGATGGACGACGAGGATCATGAAGAAGTATTGATTGAGTATGAATATTAGACATGTGTCCGATTACGACCGCGATTCACTCGAAGTGAAACGTGCTTGTGGCTAATGCGTGCTCAGGGTGAGAAGAACTGACTCGAAGCACGGTCTTATCGCATGTAAACAAGTATATATCGCTGCAATCTACATTCTAGTAATGATCCGCCATGCCCATTCTGTAATCAATTGTAAGGCTCAATGAATCGAACATAGGTACATGTGGAAAAAGTTCTGTAAGGTGGAATTCCAAATCATTGATAGTTCTGAGCAAACCCATAGCCCATTCATGCTGATATAGGGCCTTGTCCTGCAGCTTTTTCACTTCCCCCTCCAATTCATCAATTTGTTCATTTCTGGCAAGTTCGCAATCTGCCAGAGTGCAGACGAGCTTCTCCAAGGCTATGACGCGGCCCTGTAATGTCATGTCGACTCCGGCATTCTCTGCATCTAAGCGCGACCTTTTGCGGGTACTAGTACGACGGGTATCTAAGATTAGGTTACGTGAATTAGAGTGAGCGGTCAGAAGGTCATATGTGTGTGCTCACCTTCGTTAACATGTTCGATCTCCGACCCCTCCATCGGGCTTCCTACTTTCTCGGCAGGTTTGGTAGTCATAACTGTTGATTTTGCTTGTGTTCTTGTGTTCGACATTTGAGTCAAGTTGATAGTAATGGTAAAGGAAGATGTATCACATGATGTGCGACGCGACGTGAATGGCCAATCAACAGACCGCATTTGGAAGGTATGTAAACTTGTACAAACAAACGGACAACTTCCGATCGAAGTTCCATACCACATTTAGTTACTCCCTTCCATTATAACGGTATTCGACATACTTGACATGGCCCACAACAATGCCAGAAGCCGGGGCCGTTCTCGATCTCGGAGTCCAACCAACTCTGATTCATCTTCCTCCTCTCATCCTCCGCTACCGACGCGGCACAAGAAATCTTCAAGTTCTAAGCGACGTGCTCGGTCACAGGATGACACCCCTAGGTAATCACCTTAATCTAGCCTTGTGCGCTGCTCACACCAAGTTTAGCCCACAGAAGGCTGCCAAGAAACAGAAGCCAAGTGTGCCTGATCCCAGCCCAGAGATAATGGAGAAAGGCCGGATGTATGGGCGTTACATTGACATGTTTGGACTCATTAAGCCTGTTCTTGAACATGGGATGGTATGCGACCCTGATGCCGCTGACGAACTTTATACCTCTGAGTAAGCTAATCATCCCTCATTGAGATGGATACTGACAGCTCGTATCCACTCAGGGAAAATAGGCGCGCAAAGATCTTCGATAGACTGGTGGCTTTTGCACCGCGCATCGAAGAGCTACTGTCTGATGTCGGTGCATCTAAGATCATTACTGCTGCAGTACGTGCCTGTATTCACTCTCAGATCTCGATCTCACCACTAGTTACAGCTTGACAAGGGCCGCAGGGGTGCTCGGAGTACCAATGTTAATGGCTTTAAGGCTTCTATATCTGAGTGGAGGGTATTCACTCCCCCATTCAATAAGGTTCATCGGCACCACATGGGGTTCCGACACGAGACTTGTGGACAGCTGCTGTGCCCCTCAAGTTTGGACTGGTCGAAGGCCGAGTGAGCGCTAACTTTTTTATCACATTAACCTCCAAACTTATCTTGCATGCAGAATTCAACGGGGCCTGGCTGATGAAACCATCAAGGCATTACCCGAAGACTTTCCACGCTTCCTCTATCATAACGAGGAGGTCTCGGACACAGATTTGTTTGAAGGTTTTCTCAAGGGCGACCTTCTCGTAAGGGTAGGTTCCTTTCTTCTCGCACTTGACCCCACTAATGATTTCTCTGTCAGGGCTACCTACATGTCATGCGTGGTCCAAGTGTTGCCCTCAGTGGCGGGACCGAGGACCTTGGTAGCCGCAAAGGCAATGCGGCCCTACACGGGATTACTACCACTAACATCCGCTCAATTGCTTACATCGCTGTGCTAGTGAGTTCTAACTCTAATTCATTGACCGAGCTAACACATCTCCAGATACGATTTACGCTGTCATCTCAAACCACTCTAACTATCGGCGGCTCGCCTGGCAAATGGCCATATGGAAGGTTTTACCGCGAGATTGTTGATATGTGTGAGTTGATGCCAGTGGTGCAGCGGCGCGCCCTTCTGCTATGGTGGGATGAGTGAGTTCCAATGTTTCTTCTCCCTCGCTCCAATATCTAACCTTATTTGACGCTATCAGACACATCTACGGAGATGTAACGGATGCGGATTCCGAACAGAGCGCGGTTGCATTGGGGCCTACTAGGCCCAGCGGATGAAGGACCAGCTGGCGGGGCTGGTATCGGGACCCGTCTTGAGCGAGATCACAAACGAGAGCTAGGCTAGCTGCTCCTCCTAATACATACATTAGTTTACTTCTTATCCTGGCTACAATATGATTCCATTTTTACCGCTATACCATGCAATTGAACTCGAACTCGAAGCAGCTTATCATCACTGTACAAAGTGCCCATGTTTGAAAGGCAGTGTACTCGTTGTTGACAGACAAGTTACCTACTGCGTGATTAGAAGCTGGGTACAATATGATTGCAAGATGATTGTAAAGTGGTACATTTGCTGCAAATATTGTGCCGCTGGCAAGATCTCAAAAGCTTGCAATGCTATCACAAAGATCTTACAATGGACCCGTAACCCATGCCCGCATCGGGTAGTCGCACGCGAAACGATTGCAGCGATTGCAACCGATTATAGTAATTGCCAGGGGTTTACAATCGCGTGCAAGTTTCGAAAGATTTTCGTGATGGAAGGGCCTCACATGTGACATGAGCGGTATTCTATTCCCGCTATGTCCAGCATAGGGCACGGGGAAATAGGGACCATGTCATTCACCCAGCTAATTAGCTCGGCTAATTCACCGTGAATCACAGTGTCAAATAGAGAAGTCAGATTTTGGCCTGTAAATTAGGGTAAATTAGGAAAATTTGCGCCACACCCTCCTCGAGCAAATGTCCGCGCTTGAGCATATTTCAAGACCTGTACTTGACCTGTACAGTTCATAGTTCTTACGGAAAACCAATCTCACGACATCTCATTCACCCGTTGTCGCCGAAATGCCAATGTATGGTTTCAAGTTTAATAGCTAGCTCTATTTTACAATGTCATTTTCGAAATTCACCTTATTTTACCCTATTTTACCGGCTAATTAACGTGAATCTCATTTCGGTAAATTAGCTGTGAATTACAGAGGTGAATTAGGTGCCAGGTAGCCCTCGTGAATGACCTCGCGTCAAATAGGGACCAGACCTATTTCCCCGCGCCCTAGTCCAGCATGACATACAATCTCGTGCATTCATCGCGTGGTTCGTATGTTATGGCTGGTAATCAGAAGGAGTACCAACCGCAGCGATCCAGTCTGGGAGTTCCCGAGAGAAACCATAGCATAGAAAAGGAAGAACTGAAAGGCTCGCAAGAAGAGGCGCCCAAAGCTTCGTTGCGTCACCACTTGCTTACGCTCACTCTTTCTCACCGAATCAATATGCATCGTTGAATATTCATCTCGGATATCTTGAAATTGACTGCTACATTCGACTCTATTGAAGAAAATGACCACATTTTCACTCTGTCGCCTTGCGAGGGTGTGCAAAACCTGCTGCGAGCCTGCCCCAAGCCTGTCCTCGACCTGTTACTATCGGAGCCAACTGCGCAATGAGTCTGACCTCCATACACACCCCCCTGATGCCGTGAATTCTTCGAAGGGACAAGCTGGAAGGTGCACTAATCCCAGTGGTCGCGGTGGGTGCATGATTTGACACGGTGTACAAACTGTCATAGCGGATCTTGACTCTGCGCCCAACAAAACCCCGTCCGCTCCCACAACGTCAAGGACCTGGGCTGCATACACCAGAAACAGGCCGGCAATCTTTGGTTCCGCGAAAGGCTCGATGCGCTGCTCGACGACCGATCTTTCGCCGACTTTGGGTCAGCCACGGGCAAACTCGAGTATGTCGAGGAGACTGGGGATCTCGTGGATTTCGCGCCTGTGTGAGTCTTGCGAAGCATCTATGTGTGCAGTGCAATCGCTCGAATGCTGATGAATGTATAGGAACTCTGTTGTGGGCTTTGGGAAGGTGTAGGGCCGACGCGGGTATCTCACCGCAAACGACTTCAGGGTTATGTAGGGGAGGACACGGGATGGCGAGATTCAAGCCAAAGCTCCCTGTGGCGAAGTACACTCCATATTATCAGCCCGCTTGGCGAAGCTATTGTGCCCGGCAGATTCAAGCGAGACTGGACCTGCTTGAGCGAGAACACGAGGGGGACGGGGGAGTGGGTGGTTCGGAGCGTGCCGGCGGTGAGTGGGGAAAGTATTGGGCGCGATTGAAGAGAGCGTCAGATTGTGCTTCTTCGTGTCTGAGGTGGCTTTGGACCCAGGCGGGGAGATAACGAGGTGGAATGTCGCTCCGGGCTGCATTTGCAGCGATCCCGGTTAAGACGCTGATGCAGAGGTCGAGGTCAGGTCCTCTGCGCTTGCTGCCTTTGTAAACCTAATCCTCCCACCCGCGGCTTAAGCACCTCTGTCCCAATGCTTATCATATCCCCCAGCTCCCGCTCCAAACACATCGTATCGCACTTCCCCGCTGCCCAATCCGCGTGTGCCACCATCCCCGCCAACACTGCCTTGCTCGTCTTCCCCGCCCCCTTATCGTTCCCGTTCCCTATACTGGTCTCCCGCAGGGCATGCGCCGCCCGCTTCGTCGCCTCCCCCAAATCCGGCCCGCGCACCACGGTTTTCGCCACCGGCGAATCAGAGGCTGTTCCCACACTGCACTCTCGCACACCCGCGCCGCAGAGCCATGTATCGACGCGCACTCCGCGCCCTGCGGGCCACGCGATGAAACTGGGGCGGATTGGCACCGGGGGAGAGGCGAAAATCTTGAGCGGGATCTTCGGCCGCGAGGCGTAATTGGATGGCGCAGCACTGCGGGGGGCCGATGGTAGTTGGGTTGAGGTGGAGGGACGTCAGGGTGGCGGAGTTGGATAGGTGGAGCTGCATGCGCACGATATCGAGGTTCGTGATTTCCTCTATGATGAATCAATGTGTTTACCAATCAGATCTGGCATGGCACACACGGGATTCTGGAATTGGGGAAAGGAGAAGAAGCGTACCTGTCACCATGTGCTCGACCTGTATACAGGGGTTGATCCCGAGAAACACCCACCGGCCCGTGTGCGAGTTTACGATGTACTCGAACGTGTCCATGCCTTGATATCTCAAGCTTCTAGCCACGCGCCATCTTCACAGAGGCAGCGAGTAGAAGCTCAACTGGATTCAAGGGGACAAGGGAGGGTGGAGGGTGCCATATGTGCATACGCGTCTTTAGTTGGATTCAAATTGATATTACAAACAAGTGAAAGGCCTAGGGAAGAAGCGAATGCCCACCTCAGCGACCTTCTGGAACCGCCATTGCACACTGCATTCTCGCTTCCGCAAGTGGACCATGTCTCCCAAATGTCTCCTGTGCCGTCGCCCACGATCTGAACCTCGACGTGCTTTCATCCCGGTCCAGGCGGCGCCTTCTCTGCAAAAAGCTGGCCTGACGGCGGAGTTATGTAATATCCAGTCAACTGCAGGTCGTATTGGAGGCCGGCCCGTCACTCCGATTTTGACTTGTCACATGTTTTCATTCCCGTACTACTTTCCGGCTTACAGTGACGCGGTTTGCAGGCATTTTGCACCGAAACCGTGCCAAGCAGAGTAGAAATGGCATACGTCATATATATTCAAATGTCGATTATCAGTGAGGATCTGACTTCCCACATGTTACTTATCCGTTGCGCATCAGATCTAGAGGACCTGCGCCGGCAAAAGGTGACCATGACGGGAAGACAGTATATCCTCGGCCATGTATGTATAGTGAACCACACGCGCACTGACAATAAATAAATATTGGGGCTGTTGAAAGTGTTCGCAGTGGCAGGTGGTATCAAGTAGTGCTGGATTTTACCTTCTAGATTGTCCATCCTCCGCCTCGGTCCATCGCACTCTCCTCAGATGCATGCCCGAGCAGAAAATGAGAAATGAGTGGAGTCGCAGTTAGCGTGTGGCCCCTTGCTGATCCCCCCAAACGCCCGGGGGTCACGGTATTGGTCGGTCGATGCCTTTCTTGCAAGTTGTCCGAGTTGATCAATACCGAATATCTTGAGATTTTGGCAAATGGAAGGCAATATGAATATGGTTGTCTAACTAGCTTGCGAAACATGAGAAACGGTTCGAGTGATTCAAATGGATCAAACTGGTACTGATCATGCTGCTCTAAATATTTTGCGATTTGACACATTGAAATTGGCGATGTGGTTGTCGGAGCGGGTCATAGGAGCAGCGGTGATATCATATTCACAAATAAGGGAGGCCATCGACTAGCCGATTTCGTTCGTTACAGTTTTAGGGCCAATTTTAGGTAGTCAAAACATGCAGCAGAGAAGATATGGCTTATAACATATGGCATGATAAGTAGCAACTGACGTTCTATTCGTGTGGGTCAAGTCAACTCCCTTGGTGGCTGCATACAGTGCATGTGGAATGCATCTGGTCAAAAAAGGCCAAAGAAGGGCAAAATTGCATTAGTAGCACTCAAGAATGGGTCCAACACTCAAAGGTGATTATCGGAAGAGTGCCATCCGTCCTTGCCTTTCGACCAGGTCCCGCTGCTTTACATCGCGCTGCTCTTTGAGATCTTTGAGGCGCCTTTCTTTATCTTCTTTATCCTCCCGCTTGAGTCGCCGCTCATCTGATTCTGATATGTTTGGTACTTGACAGCGAGCGCAGGATTGAGAGGGTAGATGACCCTGGCTAGCGCAAGTCACCCTAGAGGGTTGATTATAATACCATTGGCAAGTTTGGGTAGTTGGAGTTGGAGCTGGGAAAGCCGCGAGTTCCGCTTGCACTGTCATGACCTGGTCCTCCAGGATCTTGATAGCACCTTCTTCAACATCAGCGAAGCCGACGCTCAGTTCCTCACAAGGCTTTTCCAACTTGAAAATATCTCCCAGATCTCCCGGGAGATGCTTAATCTCGTAGCGCGCCTTGGCGCACCCATACACCTGCCTCGCAGCCGAGATCCTGATGCTATCCTCCACGCCCAATTTCATGCCCTCTTCGACAGTCAAAGGATCGGCGCGCGTGCAGACTGCCTCATAAGCTCCAGGCAGCCAGTCCGAAATGCCGTACCGGCGTCCGAGCACGATCTTGTCGATGGCGATGGCGGTTGTGGTGAGATTGTCGATGGCGAGGAGCTGGATGCTCTCGAAGCCCCACTTTGCTGCGAGATGCAGCACCGAAGTCCATTGGGCCGTGGTCTTTTCCGTCGGGCGGCGGAAGTCGCTGTTTTATATTAGAGCGTTTAGTATACACAGAGTCGGCCAGATGGAGATGCGCGCTCACGTAGGATACAGAATGGCAAGGAATTCGTCAAAATCAGCGCAGCTGACACCTGGCAATACGATTGGGTTCTGTTCGTCGGCTGCTTGGGCGTTTTCTAGGATGGAACGGAAGTGGGTAGAGTCGCGCTCGAAGAAGTAGCGATGGACATTGTAGAGCACGTCTTCAATCTGTTCACCGGATGCGTGTAAGGATGGAATTTGCAAGAGCGATCGGAACACCAACTCACCAAGAAGACAGTGTTCCCATCTTTGAAGTAATACTGCGAATGCCTTGTCGCTTTAGCTTCCAGATCATTGTTGCCTTGAGCCGCGGGCAGGTCGAGCTCGTTTGAGTCGAGCGTTGACGCGGCGCGCGAGATTCCTAAGGATGCGAGAGAAGGGCTGGGTGGAGCAGAGGTGAGGATTGAAGACATGGTGGATTGTAGTCGTGGAAGATAAAGCTAGTACTGCCTCATGCAAGCCTCATGTCCAAAGGCGCTTGAAGGCCCTAGTATGCTTGCGAGCGGCATTCCATTCCCGCTATGTCCAGCATAACATGCAATCTCACGCATTCATCAATCACAGCGATTGATTCTGAGAGTGCCCGAGAGAAACGATGACATAGAAGGGCCTGGCAAGAGGCCTATGCCGAATCCCGGATTCAAGACCAAGAAATAAGCGCCGAAAACACTATCACGTCCTTCCACGACCGCTGCTGCTCTTTTCACTCTCCCTCACGAATCAATATGCATCATTGCTTATTGATATCGGAGATCTTGACTGCCATACACGAACATCCAAGAAAACAAAATGCGATATTCTACTGACTTGGGAGGGTCGGTAAAACTTTCTGCGAGCCCGCACTGGACTTAGTACGGGGAGAACTGTGGATGGACGTCGGGACCTGATATGTTTGCCGTCTAATTTGCTAACTTCAACTAGCTCTGGTGAACTGGTGGCTGTCTACTGTCCAAGGATTTTGCAGTGATCTGGGCATGCAATGTTCATCCTGTTGTACAGTCTTTCGTAGGCGAGCCCACAGCTCATGAAGTCCAAACGTTCCAAAAGCACACACGGCGCATGCGTAAACTTGCGGTGGCACCCCCCTCATGAGATATGCAGACCTGGGAAGATGGTCCCCAAGTTGGATCCAAATTGTTGCCTACCAACATGACACTTATTCCCCAAACTCCGCTATCTAAACTGTCGCCATATATATACTAATACATGTGTGGCGCACAAGTCGCTTCCTCGACGGGCTAGCCTTAGAGTCCTAGAGGTCAACTTTGCATACTCGAAGAGACAGGCCGACGCTCTTGCACTCATACATTCACTCAGCAATAATCTACATGCAATGTGAATAGAGGGCTGAGATGCCATCGATAAAATGGAAGATTGGAATCCCCTTAACGAAACAAAGGTGATGAAACTGCCGTATGCCTTTATAGACGGTTTCCACAGTCTCCTGGAGCTTACAAGCCCGACCAATGACCAATATTTTAGCACAAAAGAAGAAATCCCCAAGCACCTTCTATCATCTCGAGGACGTCTAGATCCGTGTTGGCAGATTTGGCACAGCAGTCTTCTGTCAAGTTTGTCCCCGTGCCACTCTTCAAGAAACTCCATCGCACCATGTATGAGAACCCTGGTGACTAGCCCACGCGTCTGCGAGACTGCAGTAAATTGTAAATTGTACAAATGGTATGCCGGTGTCCGGGAATAAGAACTTGAGTGGCTTGAGCGAAGAGTGAGTGTCGATTGGAAAACTTGGATCCACGAGGCTGATTACGGTGCTCGAAATGAGCCTCCTAGTTGAATTAAAGCTACTGCCTGTCGATCGATATCGAATATCTTGGGATTTGGACAAACTGGAGCGGGTTCGATACCATATCCATTTTGAGGTCATCGATTGGCTGACTTCGTGCGCTACAGCTTTGGGGCCAATTTTGGGTAGTCAAAACACGCAGCATAAAATATATGGATGATAGCGTATGGTATATAAGTACAAGGGATTGATGAGAGCAGGCGGTGGGCACCATTCACTTATCACTGTCGCAAATAGGTAGCTAGCAATTGACAATATATTATTGTGGGTCAAGTAAACGCCTTTTGGTGAACATACAGTGCGCGGAGAATGGTCAAAGAAGGTAAAAGAAGGGCAACATTACAGTGGTAGCACTCGAGAATAGGTCCAACACTCGAAGGTGGCTATCGGAAGAGTGACATCCGCTCTTGCTTTTCGACCAAGTCCCGTTGCTTTAAATCGTGCTGCTCTTTGAGATCTTTGAGACGCCTTTCTTTATCTTCTTTATCCTCCCGCTTTAGTCGCCGTTCCTCCGATTCTGATACTTTTGGTGCTTTACAGCCCGGGCAGAAGCTCTGAGGGATATAATACCCAGCACAAAGGCGTCCACCAGGAGCCGTTCGGGAGCAAGGAGTATGGGTAGGAGTTGGAAAAGCTGCGAATTCCGCTTGCAATATCACCACCTGGCCCTCCAGGATATTAATAGCACTCTCTTCAACATCAGCGGAGCCGACTTCGACAGGCTTTTCAAACCCGAAGATGTCTCTTAGATCTGCCGAGAGATGCTTGGCCTCGTACCGGGCCTTGGCGCATCCATACACCTGCCTCGCGGCCGAGATCCTGATAATATCCTCCACGCCCAGCTTCATGCCTTCTTCGACAGTTAAGGGATCGGCGCGCGTGCATACCGCCTCATAAGCTCCGGGTAGCCAGTCCGAAATGCCGTACCGGCGTCCGAGGACGATCTTGTCGACGGGAATGGCAGTTGCGGTGAGTTTGTCGATGGCGAGGAGCTGGATGCTCTCGAAACCCCACTTTGCTGCGAGGTGGAGGATCGAGGTCCATTGGGCCATGGTCTTCTCTGTAGGGCGGTGGAAGTCGCTGATTTACAGTTCAATGTACACATTCGCCAGATGGAGGGGTGCACTTACGTGGGATAAAGGATGGCGAGAAATTCGTCAAAGTCACTGCAGCTAACATCTGGCAGTACGATTGGGTTCTGTTCGTCGGCTGCTTGGGCGTTTTCTAGGATGGAACGGAAGTGGGTAGAGTCGCGCTCGAAGAAGTAGCGATGGACATTGTAGAGCACGTCTTCAATCTGTTCACCGGATGCGTGTAAGGATGGAATTTGCAAGAGCGATCGGAACACCAACTCACCAAGAAGACAGTGTTCCCATCTTTGAAGTAATACTGCGAATGCCTTGTCGCTCTAGCTTCCAGATCATTGTTGCCTTGAGCCGCGGGCAGCTCGAGCTCGTTTGAGTCGAGCGTTGACGCGGCACGCGAGCTACCTAAGGATACGAGAGAAGGGCTGGGTGGAGCAGAGGTGAGGATTGAAGACATGGTGGATTGTGGTCGTGGAAGATAAAGCTACTGCCTCGTGTCCAAAGGCGCTTGAAGGCTCTAGTATACTTGCGAGCGGCATTCCATTCCCGCTATGTCCAACATGGCATGCAATCTCACACATTCATAGCGCGGTCCGTATGTTCTGGCTGGTAACCAGAAGGAGTATCAATCCCCGCGATCCAGTCTGGGAGTTTCCGAGAGAAATCATGGCATAGAAAGGAGGAGCTTGGGAGGAGCTGAAAGGCTCACAAGAAGAGGCGCCCAAAGCTTCGTCCGAACCACCACTTGCTTACGCTCACACTCGCATCGTTGCTTAAGCTTATTCATCTCGCAGATCTTGACTGCTGTATTCGACTATATTGAAGAAAGTGACCAAAATTTCACACTTTGTCGCCTTGCGAGGGTCTGCAAAACCTGCTACCCAATCCTGTCTTCGATCGTCCCGTTACTATCGGAGCCAACTGCACAATGACCTCCATACACACTCCTCTGATGCTTTGATATCTTCGAAGGGGCAGGCTGAAAGTGGCCTAATCCCAATCGTCGCGGTGGGTGCATAATTTGACACGGTGTACAAACTGCCATAGTGGATCTGGGCTCTGCGCGCTTACGAGAACCTCGTCCGCTCTCACAGTGTCGAATACTGGGGTTACATACGCCAGAAACAGATAGGCAACCTTTGGTTGCGTAAGAGGCTCGATACGCTGCTCGACGACGACGGGCAAGCTTGAGTCTGTCAAGAAGACTGAGGATCTCGTTGATCTCACGCCTGCGCGAGTTTTGCGAAGCATCTATGTGTGTAGTTTGATTGCTCTAATGCTGATGAATGTATGAGGCCTCTGTTGCGGGCTTTGAGAAAGTGCAGGGCCGACGCGTTTTCCTCACCGCAAACGACTTCAGGAGTATGTAGGGGAGGACACGGATAGCGAGATTCAAGCCAAAGCTTCCTATGCCGAAGTACACTACATATTTTCAGCCCCCTTAGCGAAGCTAATGTAACCGGAAGATTCAAGGAAGACTGGACCTGCTTGAGCGAGAACGCTGGGGGACGGAGGACGGGGGAGAATGTGGTTCGGAGCGTGCCGGAGGTTCGGGTGGGCTACAGTCAATCTCGCTGTGGTTATCAATGTGGATTCCGGGTGTGCATGCTTTGAGACGGTCTTTCGGAGTTGATATCCAGTCAACTGCAGTCACCAGGTATGGCAGCTGGTTGTACTTATTCGGAGGCCGGCCCGTCACTGCGTTTTTGGCAGGTTCATCTAGGTTCATCTATCGCCTGTACCACTTTCTAACTCACAGTAACGCGTATCGCAGGCCTCTTGCACCAGAACCATGCCAGGAAGCGTAGAAAATGACGATCATCAGTTAGTGAGAATCTGAGTCCCAAAATCAACCTGACATCGTTATCAGCTGCGCGGCAAAAGGTGAACATGACGGGAAGCCCTCAGCCATGTACTGAACCACACACGCACTGACAATAACTAAATATGTCGGGGTGTTGGTAGTACTAGTACCAAAGTTTGCCTGTCTGTTTCTGGCGCACGCAACCTAAGTCCTTGACATTGTGGGAGCGAACGGGGTTCTGTTGGGCGCGCAGAGTCCAGATCCGCGATGGCAGTTTGTAGTACACCGTGTCAAATCATGCACCCACCGCGACCACCGGGATTAGCGTACCTTCCAGCTCGTCCCTTCGAAGAAATCAAAGGATCAGAGGAGATTGTATGGAGGCCATCGTGAAGTTGGCTCCGATAGTCTAAGTAACAGGTTGAGGACAGGCTTGGGGCAGGTTTGGGGCAGGCTCCGAGTCGCAGCAGGTTTTGCAGACCCTCGCAAGGCGACAAAGTGTCAAAATTTGGTCATTTTCTCAACAGAGTAGAAAGTAGCAGTTAAGATCTCCGAGATGAATAAGCAACGATGCATATTGGTTCGGTGAGAGAGAGCAAGTGTAAGCAAGTGGTGACGCGACAAGGACATCTTGTTTATGGAAATTCCGCCCCTCCGCCCCTCCGCCCCATGCTATATATCAAACTTCTACTGCTTGTATATTATCAGGTATGGTCTCTACTATATACGGCTCTAATAGCTAAGCTCCAAAGTCATTGTGGCGGCACTGTAAATAATTTTACTCTGCGCGCCACAATACAAATAAGTAGTAATAAATGTATATTCATCGAGGGCGGTTCTTTAGATGTCCATTGAGTTCAGAGAAACTTTTTGAGGCACATATTTGAGTAAATAAGGGCCATAAGTCCTCCCATCCCATGCCCTAACTTAATCATCAAAATGTCGGCCCAAAGGCTGTTACAAGCCGAGTCATAGTTCGATTGGTACTATTCGGTACTATTCGATCCATACGTAAATGCCGAATCAAGTAACTTGCCGACCGTGGCTCCGCGCGCCCGTGGCAGGTACCGCCTCCATGTCACTTGGCGTTGTCACGGCTGTCGCTGCCGTTCCTGGTGACGGTAAACATGCGTGCTCGCTGTCGTTGACAGCGAGCTCAACTTTTCAATATAACAGGTTGCTGGGCTGCACAAAAAATCTGAAAAAAATCGCCCATTGCAATGATGTATCTAAATAATGATTACTGTCAGAAATTTCCGCAGGAGAGTGTAAATAATCAGATTTGGTGTGCCTGCAAATGAGCACCCATTGCATTACACCAGTCTGGTCACAATATAGGTACCGTGTGCAGGTAAGTCATAGGTATTTATGTACATCATTGCAATATCCGACTTTTCCCGAATTCAACAACCTGTTATCATGAAAAGCTGAGCTCGCTGTCGTTGACAGCGAGCACGCATGGTTTGCCGTCACCAGGGACGGCAGCGACAGCCGTGACAACGCCAAGTGACATGGAGGCGGTACCTGCCACGGGCGCGCGGAGCCACGGTCGGCGAGTTACTTGATTTGGTATTTACGTACGGATCTGAATAGTACCAATCGAACGATCTCTCGTTACAAGCCCACAAGAGTATGGTAGGAGGGCGCAAAGTATCCCGCGCCACAATCAAGGACCCCATCAAACCAGACTAGGGGTTTCCTCGAAAAGGAACCTCATTACCGATCGGCAGCGACGCTTCGACGTCGTCGCGTCGCGGTTGCCATTCCTTCCCTCACCACCACCAATATCATATGTCCTGCCTTCTCTCGGTTTGATAGTGACTGTGGGGGCTACAAGTCGTCCTAAGGTACATTTTCCGCTTTCCCCGTCATCAAAAAGTGCCCCGTTGCACGCCCTCTGCCCGTCGTGCTCCACTGTTCCTCCCACTTCACCTTCCCGCCCCACTTCTGCCTCACTGTATAACTCATTTATGTATTGTACTGTATCATTAGTCAAAAATGTTATTTGTATGGTTGGCGCAAATGACTTTGAAGAGCAAGTAAATTATGGCCTTTTGATGATGCTACTTATGCCTCTGTCCTCACAAACACCCTTACTACCATAGCAACTTACCATTGCGGATTCTGCGAGCTCCCACAAGAGTAGATATGAAGTCAATTGTTGATAAATTCACGTAGACGCGGAGCTACAATAACTACTAATGACCGATTTGAGGGCCGGAAGAGAAGCTGGGGAGGATGGGTGTTGTGAAGGGCGGGACAGAGTGGAAGGGGCGCCGATGCTTGAATAAATTGAAACAACATACCAAACACTCATAATCCCCTCATGCTGCATCCTACACCGAATCTCTTTCAAGTGCGGGTAACCGCCCGCCCGTCCAGCCCAACGCCCAACACAGCCGCCCTCGTGCGCACCCTCACGCACGTACCGCCACGAGCACACCAGAACCCCATATATGCGTGGCGCAATCATACACACCCGCTAGGATTTAGAGACAGATGCTTTTAGGGAATGGAGCAAGGGGGAGCCAGGATGGGGAGGTGGTGGTGGTGAGGGAAGGAATGCCACGGCGACGCCTGGCGACGCGACGACGCGTCGCTGCCAATCAGTAATGAGATCCCTTTTCGAGGAAACCCCCTGGGCTGGTTTGATGGGGTCCTTGATTGTGGCGCGGGATACTTTGCGCTCTCTTGTGCGCCCCAAATCAGGGCGGAACGGGCAGTGGGGCGGAATTTCCGAAAACGTTGCTTTCTGGACGCGACCGCGACGAAGCTTTGGGCGCCTCTTCTGGCAAGGCTTTCCGAAGCTCCGCCTTTGCTATGTTATGGTTTCTCTCGGAAACTCTCAGACTGGATCGCCGCGATTGATATTCCTTCTAATTACCGGCCATAACATACGGAACGCGCCATGAATGTGTCAGATTACGCGCCATGCTGGCCATGCTGGACATAGCGGGAATGGAATACCGCTCATGTGAAGCCCTTCAGCGTCCGTGAACATGAGGCAGTAGCTTTATCTTCCACCACCACAATCTACTATGTCTTCTATCCTCACTTCTGCTCCACCCAGCCCTTCTCTCGGGTCCTTAGGAAGCTCTCGTGCCGTATCAACGCTCGATTCGAACAAGCTCGCGCTGCCCCCGGTCCAAGCAAACATTCAACCGGAACCCAAAGGGACAAAGCATTCGAAATACTACTTCAAAGATGGGAATGTGATCTTATTGGTGAGTTGATGTCCCAACTGCTCTTGCATATTCTATCCTTATACACGTCTGGTCAATAGATTGAAGAGGTGCTCTACAATGTCCATCGCTACTTCTTCGAGCGCGACTCTTCCCACTTCCGTTCCATCCTAGAAAGCGACCAAGGAGCCGACGAACAGGACCCAGTTGTATTGCCAGATGTCAGCTGCAGCGACTTTGACGAATTCCTCGCTATTCTTTATCCCACGTAGGCGCATCCCTTCATGCGGCCGTTGTGTGTACTAAGCACTTCAATGCAAATCAGCGACTTCCGCCACCCGACAGAAAAGACCACGGCCCAATGGACGTCAATCCTCCACCTCGCAGCAAAGTGGGGTTTTGAGAGCATCCAGCTCCTCGCCATCGATAAACTCACCGCAACCGCCATCGCCGTGGACAAGATCGTCCTCGGACGACGGTACGGCATCGCGAACTGGTTGCCCGGAGCTTACGAGGCAGTCTGCACGCGTGTCGATCCTTTGACTGTCGAAGAGGGTATGAAGTTGGGCGTGGAAGATATCATCAAGATCTCGGCTGCGAGGCAGGTATATGGGTGCGCCAAGACCCGATACGAGACCAAGCATCTCTCGGCAGATCTAGGAGATATCTTCGGATTGGAAAAGCCTGTTGAAGAAGCGAAAGTCGGCTCCGCTGATGTTGAAGAAAGTGCTATCAAGATCCTGGAGGACCAGATCATGACAGTGGAAGCGGAATTCGCGGCTTTCCCAACTCCAACTCCTATCCAAACTTGCCAAGATTTTTCTAATCACCCCCCTGGTGTGAATTGCACTAGCCAGGGTTTCTCCACTAGCCTTTGTGCCGGCTGTCGAGCACCAAAAGTATTAGAATCCGACGAGCGGCGACTCAAGCGGGAGGATAAAGAAGATAAAGAAACGCGTCTTAAAGATCTTAAAGAGAAGCAGCGGGATGTCGTCGAAAAGCAAGAGCGGATGGCGCTCTTCCGATAGTCACATTGGGATGTTGGATCTATTCTCGAATGCTACTACTGTGATGTTGCCCTTCTTTTACACTAAGTGGCAGGTGGTTAGTGCTGTACATATTACCTTTTGCTTGCCCTTTACGCGCAACCGTTCTGTGCACCTCGGGTAGCATATTCTCCGCATCGGTCCGCCGTGTTCTCCTCAGATGAATGCTCGAGCCAAAAAAAATTGAGTGTAGTTGGAACTAGCCTGTAGCCCATTGCTTATCCTCCAACCGCCCCCGGGGGTTTATTGGTCGATGTACTTAGTATCGCAAGTTATCGATCAATATCGAATATCTTGGAATTTTGGCAAATGGGTGGCAAGATGGTTTTCCAACTATCTCGTGAAACGTGAAAAACGATTCGATTGATTCGAATAGATGACACTGATCATGGTGCTCTAAAGATTTTGCGATTTGACACATTGAAGTTCGCAATGTGGTTGTCGGAGCGGGTTGTGGTAGCAGCAGTGACAACATATTCACAAATGAGGGATATTTTGGGGCCATCAACTAGTTGATTTCGTTCTTTACAGCTCCGGCCGACCAGAATATGCAGTAGATAATATATGGAGGATAACATATGATATGATATGATAAGTAGCGATTGACAATGCATTTGTGTGGGTCAAGTCAACTCTTTTGGGGGTCATACAGTGCATGTAGACGGGCAACATTATTTAAGTAGCTCTCGAGAATAGGACCAACACTCCAAGGTGACTATCGGAAAAGTGCCATCCGCTCTTGTTTTTCGACCAGGTCCCGCTGCTTTACATCACACTCATCTTTGAGATCTTGGAGAAGTCTTTCTTTGTCTTCTTTGTCCTCCCGCTTGAGTCGCCGCTCATGTGATTCTGATACTGTTGGAACATGACAGACATCACAGTAGTCACTGCGGTGACGACCCCTGCTTGCGCAAGTCACATTAGTGGAGCAGCTAGAATACACTCGGCAAGGGGTTTGTGCAGGAGTTGGGAAAGCCGCGAATTCCGCCTGCGCTGTCACAACCTGGTCCTCCAGGATCTTGATAGCATTCTCTTCAATATCTGTGGAGCCGACGCTCGATTCTTCAACAAGCTTTTCCAATCCGAAGAGATCTCTTAGATCATTCGAGAGATGTTTGGCCTCGTACTGGGCCTTGGCGCACCCATATACCTGCCTCGCAGCCGAGATCTTGATGATATCCTCCACGCCCAACTTCATGCCCTCTTCGACAGTCAAAGGATTGGCGCGCGTGCAGACTGCCTCATAAGCACCATGCAGCCAGTCCGAAACGCCGTACCGGCGTCCGAGGACGATCTTGTCGACGGGGATGGCGGTTGCGGCGAGTTTATCGATAGCGACGAGCTGGATGCTCCCGAAGCCCCACTTTGACGCGAGATGAAGAATCGAGGTCCATTGGGCCGTGGTCTTTTCTGTAGGGCGGCGGAAGTCGCTGATTTGCATTGGAGTGTTTACTATACACATCAGCTGGGTGGAGGTGTGTGCTTACGTGGGATACAGAATGGCAAGGAACTCGTCGAAGTCGCTGCAGCTGACATCTGAACTATTCTTTACCGGCGTTAATTCATGATCCGAGCGTGTCCATGGCATGTGCCGTGCGATGACACGCCGTCACAGGCCGCACCTAGTATTAAACCTAGTTTAACGAACGAGACTCTGTCAGGCCTTACATGTTTGGTCGACTACCCGGGAAGTAAAGCTAGCCCACGGATTACGGACTTATGTGGTAGTTCAATCTCACATATATCGTGGTTAAATCCGTCACTTTTTGGTGGTCTCAAGGTGGTCCGCGAGGCCCTTCGCTCCTAGGAGCGCAGGCTCCTCTAATTTCTTAAGCTCGCGAGTCTCAGCAACTATGACGTAGTTAGTTCGAACTTACGCCACACTCAAGCTTTGATCTTGAAGCCGAATGAACATGGCTCCTTGAAACTGAAGGGAAAACTCTAAGTTGTTGACAAGCGGCGACTGCCAAACTTCATTTGACATGGATCGTCAACCGTCGACGTCAAACGGGCTCAAAGACCGCTCAGTCGCTCGGACTGCGCTATGGCCCATACCAGAGGGCCTAGTCTGCCGTCACCCCGACTTCAGACCGGCCCATACAGCGTTAGGTAGGGCCAGTCTGCCGTCACTGCGACTTCAGACTATCCTGTTTCCACTATTCCACCGGCGTGTCCTGAGTAGTCCCGAGTGGCGTCTGGTTGTGAGCGGCAACTACCGGCGCAAACGAACAAAAGTGCGCAGGAGCACGGGCAGTGCACGTCGGTAGCTACACTCGCGCAAAGGGTAGTAACTGTCACTGTGATTAATCTTGTTCTGGCGCCGTTAGAAGACGTTTTAACAATGCCCTCCCTGGAGACCGTTAAGGCAGAGGAGTTCGCTGCCTTACGGCCAGTGTTTCAGGTATAGGAGTATAAAGGTGTGGAAACACGCAAACTATTAGAAGGTTGGTTCGGTGCTCTTCTTTTTCTCCCCCTACAACTATAGACATAACAAGCGCTAACTAGTCAATAGTAGGCACGGAGCCTGGGTCCGTGAGTTTTAGGTGACTGTTCTGCACTCTTTCGGGCTCCGTCATTTTAGGGTCTTCTGAAGTTTCGGCAACTACTGATACTTTTCACGCCAGGTCTTGTACGGGGTCATACGGTCCATGCCGACGTTCCTCGACATTATCTGGTTAAAAGCCGCCAGTTTCGGAACATAGAAGTACGGGAAACGACGCTTTCACCGTAAGTAATTTTACGTATTTGCGTCTTACTATCTAGCATGGCTTCGCTTGTATACACATTAAGTACCGCTTGGTTCTCTTCTTTGGTCGGTGGCAGCTTTCTGACTGTTTGGTTGACTTTACAAGAAATCGTCATATAAGCGCCTCACGTTCACGTTCGGTGGATGAACTTATGCCAAAGAGGCGGTAACCTATGTCAGTACTTTCTTTTATGACACTTTCGTGTCCACTGAGGCTGCCGACGGTTTCCATTTGGACGAAAACACGTTATGCAGTTCTTACAACCACGAACCGGCGCTTCTCGGTCCGGTATATTCTATGCCCTTCGTGTTTTGTTCTTCGACAACGGTCGGCTTTTCCGCCTGCACTTCTACCGTCGTAACTGTTATCTACCGTCTTGACATACATAAGCGACGTAGTCGTACCGTCATATACGCGCTCATAAATTACGAGTGGAAACTATGGACGAGCCCAGTAGCGTTATTGTATGCCGCTAACTCGTCGCAAGGGACATGACACTTCGTCTGAACCTAGTAACATACCATGTTCGTCGGGCCACTACTTATAGGGTTCGTACATCTTGTTCGTTTACGCTATTTTCTGAGCCGCCTGTCGGAACCGCTACAACGCGGCCCCCGAGAGCCAGAGGCTACGTCGCTACCGGTGTTCGAGGTAAGGAACTTTTCTCTTTCGACGCAACTGCTCCTGACTCTCCTACGGTTCCTTGGACAGTTCCGGCTATACGCAACCGAGGTTCTCTCTGGGGCGTTTGCCAGGTCCCAAGAAGGTCATGGACTTCGGCGCTGCCAGTACTAGCCCAGGTGGAGGCTCCAGCTACTATTCGGGCTGGTCTTAGTTGGGGCAATAGTCGTCATGACTCGCGTTAAAGTCCCGTCTAGAGGCCCCTTTATATTTTTTAGTATGTGAACTATTAGCTCTTTTGTTTAAGACGACGTTGTTTTACTCCTGTTAAGAAGCCCCTAAGCCACTGTATCCTAAACTTGCATGTAAGAGGCTTGGTAGACTTACTACAACTCATTGGTGTTCGCTAAAGTCGCACCATTTCTTCTTGAATGACGTGCGGCTTATGCAACTGTTCTGTGTGTGGCTGCGTGTATTGTCGTTACATCTACCCTTGTACGCGACCCAATAGTAGGGTCATCCACTATTACTCAACCCGTCGTCTATAAAGTTGTCCCCGTGACTACGACGCTCCTTATAACAAAACACTCGACTGTCGGACAGGTTCTTGACCTCTGGACGTATGCGCAACCTCATCTTTATTAAGAACTTCTGTAGTGGCAATCCATCACGGTCCACATTTGCGACGAATTAACTACTGAATGGGTCGGGTGTCGTTTAGGTTTTCGTCCCAGGTGGGTCGCACTCCGTTTCACGCCCTTGCACGGTCTTTACCCGCGCACTCTCCAGTAAAGAGGCTGACTTGTGTTACTACGTATACGGTGCCAGGGCTGTTCCGGCATCCGTTAGTTACGTGGATGACCTGGACGAGGCCTGTTTCGAAATGGCCTAGGTTCTTTGTTTGGTCAAGGGTTGCAGGGCCGTTAGATGTATCGGTCAACAAAGTCATCTATAGGTCTTCGGAGACATCCACGATGCATGTCGTTAGGATAGCAGCAGCTTGTGTGCTAGTCAAGGTCTTGTTGCTCTTTCCTCGCTTTAGAGTGTAGACGTGTACAGAGACAAAGTTAGAGGAGACGTGCGCTAGGTTCAGCCGCCGCAGTTTTACCACGAATGACAGACGTCAGTGGCGTTTCACGAGGGGCCATCTGCTGAAGAGTCGCAGGTTCCGCACACGCCTTAGGAACTAAGGCGGTAACATATAGAGGCGACATAGCCCGAGGTACTACCAGAACGTTAGGTTCCAGCCCTTCATGCTGATCAAGTGGCCCAGCTAAACCTTTCTCTATTCAGCTCGAGTCAGCGCGACTAATATAGCATATACATATACTACACCTGACTTACGTATACCAATTGGACTAGGATGCAATTACCGAACAGTGGGGCGTGGGACTGTAGTTCTATAGTGGCCTGCCGCCTTCTTGTTATGCCACTATAGTCTAGTCCAGAATAGAGACTTAGAACGGCTATCTTCGGGGGGAAATTTCGGATCGGTAGCGCATCGCCCCTTTTGTTTATTCGGAGGTATGTCGTATACACCCTCGGCGTATGTTTCCGCCGCTTCTTAAGGCGGGCAGTACAACACTTCCGAGCTGCGAGTCGCGAGTCGTGAGTCGTGAGCCCGGGGTTCTGCTACATTCATAGATCTGTTTGCGGCACGGCGCTCCTGCACTAAGTCTACTATCTTCATAGCGGTTCCTGCCCCAAGACAACCTCACCTAACATTGGTCAAGGCGATACCGTCAAACATGTGGCACAGTATAGTACGTCGGTAGCGCTGGTGACCCTAATCGCATGGAAGGTCGAACAGGGAAGCTTCTTTAGTATCGAAATCTCCTCTCACATACCGCCGGAAGCACTTCAACCGAAGTCGGCTAACAGATGCAAAGTCCAACTCCTGTCCCTGAACCCCGTCCAAACCCCGTACGAGGCACAGCGTCGTCCAAAACGTCTGGCAAAGTTGCCGCTGTCTCACAGGTCGCTTAAACGCAGTAAAAAACGATGACTCATCTTTCATCGACAATTCTTACAGCCTCTAAGTATTCGTTGCTACCTATAACCAAGCCACTCTTGTTCCTCTCGTACACATGACGCGTCACCAACGAGCCGTTCCTGCAGAACAAATACCACTAAGGCGGCGACGCGGGAACTGTACGGGAGTACCAAAGTCATCCAAGTTGCAAGTCAGCGCATAGCCGCAAGTGTCGACAAGAGAAGATATAATGAGCCTGGCAGTCATGCAAGTAAAGGTTTCAGTAACCCCATTATAAGATTACGTACGTACGTCATTCTACAACTGACTTCTAATCTAACACGACACGCACGCACGTACCTAAAGCCTACCTCTGCCAAATAACGCCTTCGTGGCAACCTCAGTTCTTCACGGTACAGGAACGTAGTACCTACCTTCACAGACTTCCAATGTGACTCGCAAGCTAATGAGCCATAAGTTAGATGATAAGTAGTTCATAGGGCCACCGGCCGCACGGTTCAGCTAAGACGTAACCCAACAGTTTTGGGTAATTCCAATGCCGTTAATTATACTGAACGAGCCAAGCAAGGTCGATGAAGCTGTAAAGTTAGATGGTCCATGACATACACGACTTCTAAACCACTCCTATGTGACGTACATCTTACTGGATTCTTCAATTTTATTCCCGTTATAATGTCACCATAGTCAAAGTCTTCTCACGGCCTACGCGAGAACGAAAAGTGGTCCAGGGCAACGAAAAATAGCTCGCGAAGAGAAACTCTAGAAACTATGCGGAAAGAAGTAGATGACAATAGTAGTGCGACTCAGCGACAGCAACTATGACTAATGAAAACCAACGGCAGTGGTCCCGACCTCGATCGCGCCACTATTGGGTACCATCCGCAAGGTTCAGCTCAATGCCATCGTTTGGTCGAGGAGCGCATTTTCGACCTCCCATCTCCACGACGGACTATGAAGTATAAGCACTAACTAATAACGAAAGTGGACATATGGATACGGTAAACAGGAGCTCTTGACGTGCTCCCTCACATTGGCGACCAATGCTAACTACAACAAATAATCCAATCCTAACTGTACTCATAATGCGTCCAATCATTTTCGCGTTCACCAGAAAGTTTCGGTAGTGGCTACTAGGAGATATGCAGCGAGCAAGGAGGACTAGGACTCTACAATAGACAAACGACGTTGAGAGACCTCGAAGCTGCTGCCTGGTCGTTCACTTTTACCATCGTGAGCTCGCACAAATTTTACCTGGTTTACGGTATAGATTTAATGTAACCGAGACATACTTCTCGTTCCTTGGCCGGCTATTGCCTCTCGAGCACAATTCCGGTAACAATAACCTATGATACGCGTGTACTGCCTCTATAACCTTCCTGGGTTCTACGATTACAAGCGTTCGCACCACCTCTCCGGTCTTCAGTAGCCGGTTGGACACCTCTACCTCCCTCCCGCTCAGTCCGACATACCAGTCTACTCTAGCTTGCGATCTTGCGATCGGACCTATTCTATCTTTGTAGACGACAAGCTGTTACAATGAACGGCGACCACAAACATCTAAAGGGTCGCAGCCTTTCTTGAAGGGCTGTCTAGAAGTCTTAGTGGAAACGTCGACCACCGCTTCTCTCCGGTCTGGCATGGAACGCGAGCACGCTAGGTACGCCAAATTCTGCCCCACCACCATTCCATCACCCGTACTAAAGTATGGCATGGAACTGGCTGAACCTGGGATCGACACCCATTGGCCCCTTATAATAATGACTCATTTCTTTATGGGCGTCACATCCACGGGCTTAAAATCTAGCTCAGAGGTACCACGTACAAGTTCGACCAGACGAGTCAGGATGTGACAGTCCAATCCACGTAGAAGTCATCACGAGCGGGGAATCACGAGTGTTGCACCTGTTCATGGATTGAGTTTTTAAAGGTCGACAAGTGAAACAGAGGGAGTCACAACGACTAATCTGTTCAACACCCTAAGTATAAACTAGACTTGAACTAGACCCAGAGCGGAGGTATAGTTACATATTCGTTGCTACGTATAACTAACCCACTCTCTCTCTCTCATTTTTTGTCTCGCTTTCGTTATTCATCTCGACTAGTACTAGTACCAGATTTTCACTGCGCTGGCAGTCTCGAAACGCGCGAAGAAGGACGCTCGGACGACGGAAAGTCGAACGAGGGTAAGACACATAAGACGGTACGTATACCCAAGAGAGCCCAAGAAGTGCCAAGAGGATCCGATCTACCGCCACTAAGGACGAAGGAGTTTGGTGGTCGAAACCAGAGTCTTGCATGCCGGACGCGGTACTTACGGAACGATATGACCTGTATTGCCCTCACCTCATGGCGTGTTTCGGGAGCTCCCAGTAACTTGTACTCCGTCATCGAATAGATCATGCTGGTAATAGGTAGTACAGAAGCTAGGAGTGGAGACGAGGCGAGCTGGGAAGAGAGCACGGGAAGCCTTCGAGAGTACAGAGCAGCGGCGAGTCGAGCTTACTCGAATTAGTCGGGCGACAAGTTCAGCGGTCATTTAACCTTCGCTTTCGCTTTTCCGTAAGCGTTATGATGAAGTTTCTACCCTTACACCAGAAGGACCACTCAGTTACAGGGGTAGCGGAGACGTATACATAGGAATTTGTGTAGGACAGTTATCTAACTTCTCCACGAGATGTTACAGGTAGCGATGAAGAAGCTCGCGCTGAGACGGGTGAAGGCAAGGTAGGATCGTTCGCAGGTTCCTCCGCCGCTTGGCTTGGGTTATAATAAC